>QNTS01006062.1:0-32127 GCA_003317085.1 Hucho hucho
CAGAAGAAGATTGAGGAACGGTTGATGGATCGAAGAAGTACAAGCCCCCACACCATTCCCCAACGTCTGAAATGTTGTCTTTGAGGTGTGCATTTTCAAGTATGCCTTAAAGTTTTGACTCTGTCTATCCGGTAGAGTAGTGGTTATGGCGGTTGCTTCCCAAAACAGAGTTTGTGAGTTCAAACCACAGAGTAGCAGTTAACAGAGGACTTTTTTTGATTTGATGTTTCCTTTTGTGGGAATGAAAGAGCAAACTTGAGGTGTGTAGTGGTTAGTTCCCATCAAATAGAAGGAATGAATTGACACCTTGTATACAATGTCCTTTTAATAGTGTTGTGGTAACATATGTTGTGGAGTAACAATATAATCCTTGTCTGAAAAAGGCAACTTTTACCTGAGGGCATGCTTTGTAGACCGTTCAAAGGCGTTCCGATACCTGGTCCCCAAGAAAAAACCCACCTGTTATGATAGCTTATAAACAGTAGTAGGTAAATGTAAAGAAAAAGGTACAATAATAAGATGACGGAATACCATTTCTAGCGTCTATTTGCTGGTAATTGGAAACACGTACCTTTCGAATTTGGTCCCCCATTCCTAAACACATCCATCCTATAGTGTAGGTTTTGAAGATTCATAATCTATGCTTGTAGTCATCAGAAGAAGATTGAGGAACGGTTGATGGATCGAAGAAGTACAATCCCCCACACCATTCCCCAACGTCTGAAATGTTGTCTTTGATGTGTGCATTTTCAAGTACCTCTTAAAGGTTTTTGTGGTTAGGGTTGTTGCTCCCCAAATGAGAGTTTGTGAGTTCATATTCTGGAGGAGAGGTTAATAGAGAATTGTTTATTATGTTGCTTTCTGTGTACATGAAAGAGTTAACTTAATTGTGTAGGGGATAGTTCCCGTCAACTAGAAGGAATAATTGACACCTTGTATAGAATATCCTTTTAATAGTTGTGATAACATATTATGGAGTAACAATATAATCCTTGTCTGAAAAAGCCTATTTCTACCTGGGGGCATGCTTTGTAGACCGTTCAAAGGTTTTCCTAATCTTTGTTCCTCTGAAGAAACCCACATGTTATGATAGTTTAGAAATAGTCGTAGTAGTGGTTATTGTGGTTAATTGCCAAAGGAGATGTTGTGAGTTAAAGTCCTTGCAAGAGCATGCCAACTTGCTTTTGTTGCCTTGACAGAACAATGTTGAGATGGTCTTTCCGGAAGGACATTAGACAGCAAGGGATAGCTGATAGTAGAACAGTACACCTCTGTACGCATTTATGAAATGTCTCAGGCTAAGAATGCTGAACTGGAATCAGTCCCCATGCTAAACATATCCTAGTTCAGCACTTCTACTTCAAGCCACTAAGTGAATGTTGGGTCTTGGGTGCTAAATGTCTTGAACAGTGGTTGAGAAAGAACCCAATTGTCATACTTGAGTAAAAGTAAAGATATGTTAATAGAAAATGACTCAAGTAAAAGTCACATAGTAAAATACAAAGTAAATGTCACTGCTAAAATATACTTAAGTATCAGTGGTAAAAGTGTAAATTATTTGACCTTCCATATATTAAGCAAACCAGACAGCACGATTATCTTGTTTTTTTATTTAAGAAATAGCCATGGGAACCCTCCAACACTCAGACATAATTTACAAACGAAGCATGTGTTTAGTGAGTCCGCTAGATCAGAGGCAGTAGGGGTGACCAGGGATGTTCTCTTGATAAGTGCGTGAATTGGACCATTTTCCTGTCCGGCTTGGCATTCGAAATGCAACACAAGTACTTTTGGGTGCCAGGGAAACTGTATAGAATAAAAAATATCATTTTCTTTAGAAATGTAGTGAAGTAAAATTAAAAGTTGTAACGAAACAGAGAGAGAGTAAAAGTACAGATACCAAAAAATATATATAAACAGAATGTAGTGGAGTACTTTAAATGCATTTTTGTTAAGTAATTTACACCACTGGACTTGAAAGGAACACCTAAATTACCTCGACTAACCGGTGCCACCACACATTGACTCTGTACCGGTACCCCATGTATATAGTCTCTCTATTTTTATTTTACTGCAGCTCTTTAATTATTTGTAACCTTTATTTCTTTTTTTTTTAGTTAACACATTTTTCTTAAAACAAAAATTGTTGGTTAAGGGCTTGTAAGTCAGCATTTCACTGTAAGGTCTACACATGTAGTATTTGGCGCATGTGACGAATTCTATTTGATTTGTTAACATGTTGTGAACCTGGCGTGACATTATTGAAACTGTGCTGACACCTAGTGGGCATCAACAGGAGCTACACACACACTATAACCTTAAAACAAATGGGATGCCTTACAAACGTTTCTCTTTTTTATTAGACACTAATATATATGTCCAATAAACCGACGTTCAAACGTCAGAATGTTAAGCACAAACGACTGGAAAGTTATTCAAAAGTAGCTGTAGTGAATCAAGCATCTTGAGGTTACCTGAAATAGGTCAAAGCATATATTAAAATGTTCAAATGTATTGAATCTTTAATTAACTAGGAAAGTTTAACTCAACAACATCGACACAGACACAAGTTAACTGCTATATTTGGGAAACAAGATTAAGACAGAGAGAACTTGGCAAAATACAATGTATGTTTCAGTAGTACGAGGAGGTATATACAGTATCAGTAACAATTGTGTACAAGCCACCTAGCTAATAATATAGTGGGACTAGCGGTCATTAGTTACACTTCAACTATAGTGATTCCCTAATTGAGGCGGAACAGAGTTCACCAGCGAATGCAGGAACACCGGAAATAACTCAACAAACGAACGAGGAATGATGGATGCTACCAGAATGAAGAGAGACACTTTTCCGAATAAACGTGGTGAGTTAAAAACGTAATTACATAGCTCACTCTCTACCCGGTATGCCATTCTACCGCTATAAGACGTTGTATGCGTTGTTTGTTGGCAACCTTGACATTTACAATAGAAAGTGTGTCGCTAGAGGGGTCTGAATACTCGCTAAATATAGCGACAAAGTTGGCAACACTGTTAATTAAAGCAAATTCCCCACAAAGACAGTTCATATCAGTTAGTGACGATTAAACAGGGAAGTGGGTAGTCTACCATTCATTTACTCAAGATTTTACGATTAGGACGGTGCCACATAAACTCCGCCTACAGTATGAAACACTAAAACTACAAAACTCGTCCAATCCATTCACTCTCTCAGACCGCACCTAATGTTGAACTACTCTGGTTGTTGGATCAGCTGTGTCATACGGATGGTGTCAATGAAATTTATTTGCGTGTTCTGTAAGTAACCTTATCTATATAAAGTAGGCTAAAGTAATAGTTATATAAGCCAACAGTAAGTGTGCTGTTTAAAAAAAAAAAAAGTTGCGTTATTTCATGTGTAGTGCCTCGCCCTATGTAGTATTTTTTTTTACTCATGTTTCAGTATTGCAATGTTGAGGATTGTTATTTATTTAACTAGCCAAATCAGGGAGAATTATGGGAAAGAAGCGTAGCCTTAATCCATCATGCTTTATCATGTTATGCGAGCATGGTTTAAACGTAGTTGAAATGTTATGTTTTTTATAGTTTTACTTTTGTCTAAATGTATTATTAATACGGACTGATGGAATATGGCAAATTCGTCCACTCGTGCTCTGATATCGCAGTTTGGAGGATTTTGATGATTCACTTGATGTATTTTGTCAATGTTTGTCTGTCTTCATCTGTCCAAATCCCCTCGAAGTAGAGCGAGGCGTGTGTGCGTCAAATCCTTTCACTGATTTGTGAAACCGCTCAAATCAGTTTTCCCACCTCCTTAATTTGACAGAGTTTGTAGTACATCTGGGGTGTTTGACAGAGATCTGTTATACACTCCTGTAATATAACATGTTTTAATTGTCTGTCTCTCTCTCTGATTCTACAATCCATGCGGTGTCAAGTTAAAACAGAGTTCCCTTTCTTTCAGTTGTATCTCGGCTGGGTAGCTGTGTCAGCGCCCAGACCGTAGGCTGTAACACTGTACATGCCAACCGTACAACGACCTATCAACTCTCAGAGCCCCTGCCAGGATCGCCATCAACCTGTGTAAGGCAGTGGTTGGATGCAAATGTGAGTGACCATGTGATTGCTTATTTGGAGGCTACATCTGTATAGCTGAGATCAACATTGTCTGAATGACACTCCAGTACATGCTGTGCAGTACTACTTTCATGTTGGACCTGGTGATGAGGCAACTGGTAGATGTGTCGCTGTATTCTTTCACAGCAGTGGTCACTGGTCCTGGAGAACTACAGGATATGCAGGCTTTAATTCCAGCCCTGCACTAACACACCTGATTAAATTAATCAAGGTCTTGATGATTAGTCAAATCAGGTGCATTTCTGTAGCTATCCTGGACCAGGGTCTGTGACCAGTGAGGTATGTTAAACTGTGGCAACAATTTTTTTTCTGTATTTTTATTTCATTTAGGGCACTGTTCTCACCTATGACAAAGAGATTGACAAAGATCGTGTTGTGGTTCAGAACAGTCAGTCTATTACCATCATAGGCTGCATGGACAGACTGAAGTACTTAGAGGAATGCACACATAATAAAACGGTGCGTAGAATATGTTTACCCTCCACTACAACCCTGCTGTTACTGTACGGTTACTGTTTGTGTTGGGACAACATTAAAATAAAGATCATGATTATGGATTGCATTTGCACACACGTTCTGTAGCTGTCGCTAGGTCTTAGTGCTTTATAAAGGCAAGCTCACAGCATGCAACACCTGTGTAGTTGGGTAATGCACAGTTGACATTTTTTGCCAGAATACTCACCACAAACTCACACTGGCTATCAGTGTCATGAGCACATAGAAGATAGCAGGTGGATATTCTTTATTCATGACAATTTTAGGGGAGAGGGCAGACATGACCAGGCATGTTCAGGATGTCTAGAGCAGACTGATCCTTTCCTCTCTCTGCCTTCTGTTAACCATATTTTTCCATCTCTTATAGAATTCAAATCGGGAAGTAGAGTGCCTTGGTGAGTATGATTTCATATTGCAGTTTTATTGTCAAATCACGAGTAGTGAGTTAGATATTTAATCGGGCAGGAACACCACCTATCAGCTAACCACATTTATATGATATAGCCATCTAATGCCAGACAGCACAGTCAATGATGTGGCGCGCAACCATTGGTCAATGCAAATCCTGCGCATCTAGCCAGGCAGGAACTCAACCTAGGGTCTCCTGCTCAGACGTTGCATGCATCAACCAATGGTTCCGTGCCACTTCAGACTGTGCAGACGGACACCAGATTGCCAAACATATGTGATGTGGTTAACTGATACATAAAGTACCTATCCAGGTGTTGTAAGATCAGGCAGGCGTCGGCAACATCTGAGCAGAATACCCCCCCCCCCCAATGTTGATTCATAAGATATTCAGACCCCTTGACTTTTTCCACATTTTATGTTACAGCCTCATTCTAAAATGGATTAAGTGTTCTTTTTCCCCTCATCGATCTACACACAATACCCCAAAATGACAGTGGAAACAGGTTTTGCAAAGTATTAAAATAATAACAGAACTTATTTACATAAGTATTCAGACCCTTTGCTATGAGACTCGAAATTGAGCTCAGGTGGATCCTGTTTCCATTGGTCATCCTTGATGTTTCTACAACTTGATTGGAGTCCAACTGTGATAAATGCAAATCATGTCCAATCAATTGAAAAGGCACACACCTGTCTATATAAGGTTGTCTGTTAAGCTCCTATACAGAATTGTGTCAAGGCACAGATCTGTGGAAGGGTACCAAAAAATGTCTGCAGCATTGAAGGTCCTCAAGAACACCGTGACCTCCATTATTCTTAAATGGAGTTTGGAACCACCAAGTTTGGAACCACCAAGACTCTTCCTAGAGCTGGCCACCCGGCCAAACTGAGCAATCTGGGGAGAAGGTGACCAAGAAACCCGATGGTCATTTTGACAGAGCTCCAGAGTTCCTCTGTGGAGATGTGAGAACCTTCCAGAAGAACAACTATCTCTGCAGCACTCTACCAAGCAGGCCTTGATGGTAGAGTGGCCAGACAGAAGCCACTCCTCAGTAAAAGGCACATGACAGACCACTTGGAATTTGCCAAAAGCACCTAAAGGACTCTCAGACTATGAGAAACAAGATTCTCTGGTCTGATGAAACCAAGATTAAAGTCTTTGGCCTGAATGCCAAGCGTAACGTCTGGAGGAAACCTGGCACCAACCCTACGGTGAAGCGTTGTGGCAGCATCATGCTGTAGGGATGTTTTTTAGTGGCAGGGACTGGGAGACTAGTCAGGATCGAGGGAAAGATGAACGGAGCAAAGTACAGAGATCCTTGATGACAACCTGCTCCAGAGCGCTCGGGACCTCAGACTGGGGCAAAGGTATACCTTCCAACAGGACAATGACCCTAAGCACACAGCCAAGACAACACAGGAGTGGCTTTGAGACAAGTCTCTGTGGCCTGGACTTGAACCCAATCGAACATCTCTGGAGAGACCGGAAAATAGCTGTGCAGCGACACTCTCCATCCAACCTGACAGAGCTTGAGAGGATCTGCAGAGAATAATGGGGGGAAAAACTCCGCAAATACAGGTGTGCCAAGCTATTGACGTCATACCCAAGAAGAATTGAGGCTGTAATCGCTGCCAAAGGTGCTTCAACAAAGTACTGAGTAAATACTTATGTAAATGTGATATTTCTTTTTTTTTTTTTTATAAATTTGCTAAAATGTCTACATCTGTTTTTGCTTTGTCATAATGGGTTATTGTGTGTAGATTGATTGGGGGGGGGCAATTTCAGAGTAAGGCTGTAACGTAACAATGTGGAAAAGGTAAAGGGGTCTGAATACTTTCTGAATGCACCGTTTGTCTTTCTAAGAATGGTTAACTGAAACCATGGTGTACATTTCAAGTTAGAACACAGTAAGAACATTAACTATGTAATTGCACCAATAACCTGAAACTGCATGAATTACATGGCGTGTGTGTGCTATTCTCAAGGCTTGCTGGGTTTATCCACCAACTTGAACAGTTTTGTCTTTGAACGTTTCTAGGTAACTGTATTGTGAAGCCATTTGACCAGGAACATGTTGAACCAGGTGAAGACTCCCAGTAGCTTGAGACATGCAGCGAGATCTTGGTATTGTTGCTATGGGTCCAGTAACCTGCCACTTACTACTGTGTACTATAACTGAATACATTCCTTTGCTATCTAATGTCTGCTTGATTCAGTTTATTGATTCTCGTGGCAGCAGTAATAGCAGGCATAGTGATGATGCCAGAGAAGCCGGTGTTTGGAGGATATAGTGGCACGGGTGTTAGGCCCGAGACGACGAAGTCATAATTACATACTATTTCAGCCTTCCATAATAAATATATATATATATATATATATATATATATATATATATATATATATATAGTCCTGACACATCTAGGGTTGCTACCCAAGCCGAGTGGTTGTTGGTTCTATTGGTTCAGCTGCCAGAGAAGCGACCAAGTTGTTCAGTCTTTTTGTTCTGTTTCTATGGATGTGACCCAGTCGTTCAAAATGTTCCATTGCCGTACTGGCTGGCAACGTTCTTATCCCTTGCTTGCTAACTAGCCAACTACAGTACGGTTAACTTAGTCACGTCAAAAAGTGCAGCCAGAATAACAGCAAAGTAGCTGCATTTGAATTTGTTTAAGCTGTTTTCTAGTTACATTTATTTGGATACATCCATAACAATGAGCTAATGGCATAGAAAATGTGCTCTCTCGTCAGGACAGTGTTGTTCAGAGGACCTAGCCAACAACACAGCTAACAATCACTTCAAACTGTAGCTGGAAAGTCTGGAAACTAGCTGCACTTCGTTTCACTTTTCCAATTGACATTTGTTTGAATACCCTATTTCCATGAATTATTTTTCAGCTGATTCATGATTTTGACTGGTTGAGAATCGCTGCCTGCCTGTCTCTCGTCCCGACACGTTCATTACTGTGGCACAGCTGGAGATCGAATTTGAATATTGAAACAATGTTGCAAATGTCGGTGAGACCGACAGCAAGGTTTATATAATGATTTTCTGTTGAAAACTAAATGTTACTCTGAAAGAAATGAGACTGTCTAGATGGACTTTATTGTGGGGGTTCAAGTTTATAAATTGCTTGGCTGGGCTGATGAGACAGTGGATTGTGCAGTCAGATGAAACCGAGTAAATGGGTATTTTAATGTCAAAGATTTAGCCGGTGGAAACATGTGGAATAGACACGGGCTGGATTGCAGTTTAACCAATCAGCATTCAGGATTAGACACCCGTTGTATAAACTTTGATAGGCCTGGAATGAGTGGATCTTTATTACAATGGCAGCACTTAGTTAACTATCAGTGCTGTATAAACTAAATGATACTGTAGTAACACTAATTATAAAATGGTTTATGTAACACCGTCCATACAAGACTTGATATTCCAAAACGTACTGTTAAAAAGAACAATGCATAAGATTAAAGAAAATAAAATGTGTCTGTGTGTTTGATGCTGATCTGCCCTCCCTTCCTCTCCTCTTCAACAGAGCACAATATATGTTTTGGTGATTGGTGTGTATCAGGGATAACATTTGGGCTTGCCTTTGGGATATCAGCTGCTGTCATCATCCTGGTTGTCCTTATTTGCTACAAGATCCACAATTACCGGTAAGCATCCTCATTAGAGGGAATGTACTGTGAAACTCAGGGTTGGAGTGTTCATTCAGGAGATGGTGAAGAAAGTCTGAAGACGTTTTAATTGAGAAGATTGGACGATGTCTTCAAGGTTTTATGTTCTATTGATGTGTTGAGAAGAGTTTGTGTGTATATTAATGATGTACTGTATATTTTCAATAACTCCGTATTATGTATCTGAGTGGACTATTTCTGTCTTTCCTAGAGTGTGCATGTTTGTTGGACATTGGGTGAATGGGAGCACTAGAGAACCCTCTCCTCACCCAGAGAAGCCCCAGAGCCACCCTGCTCCCATTGTCAACTACTCTGCTGTGAACCAGCAGGCAACCGTGATCATGTGAGAAGGGACCAGGGGGTGAAGGGAAAGAGAACAGAGGTCATAGGAGAAGGAGAGAGAACAATATGTAGAAGTTAAAGGAGAGGGAGAGAGGTTTATTTGCTTTCGGTTCACTTCCTGGCCAGAGTTGTCATTGCAAATTAGAAAAGGTTCTCAACTGGAAAACCTGATCACTTAAAGGGATAGTTTGGGATGTTGTCAATGAAGCCTACTGACTCTACTTCCCCAGAGTCAGATTAACTTGTGGATACAATTTTTATGTTTCTATGTCCAGTATGAAGGAAGTTAGAGGTAGTTTTGCGAGCCAAATCTAACTAGTGTTATCACAATGACTGTAAGTCTATGGGAACAGCACTAAAGAGAATAAGCTAACTCACTGTGGAAGCTGGGAAACTCTTATTACAGCACCACGCTCACACACGTCATAACTGTCTATTTAATGTTTTTAGCTATTTTAAAATAATTTGAATGTGCTTGGAATATGAGGTGGCTGTTTTACATTATGAAAACATATTGATCTCTTGCTGTGGAAGCTAATGTGTCTTGGCTCAAAGCGTGTGCACACACACACAGAGAAATTCCCATCTCTCCATCCATTCGCTTGTGCAGTGTAGATAGACAGCATTCCTTTTCACTGTATTCCTTAGGCAGTTTTGAGTCACTCATCCTACTTGGTAGTGTAATGCTACAACAGAAATACAGTAACTCCTCTGTTGCCTTCTCCCCGGGCACTCTGGCATGCCCTTGCAAATTCCCTAACTCCTACCCCTTGGCATTACCCCCCCCCCAGCTAGCCCTGTTCACTTAATGGAAATGCTTATTATGAAGAGTTTCAATGCATTTTATATTAATACATCTTAAAATACACAACATTTTGTAAGTAATTGTAGCAGTATTTATGTAATATTGCAGTATAATGTAACGTATTTATATCTCATTCAATATGGTCGATGAGGAAGTGACCAGTGACAGCATATGGAATGTGTCATATTTCAGAGAGACTAAAGGAAAAATGTAATGTGTGATATATCCAGATCTCTGCTTTATAACCCAATTCAACAGCTTGTATTAAAACATTGTTTCTTGGTTTTTGTTCTTCCCTCAGTAGCGCCTCATTTTCCACTGTACATTGTTTCACAGTTATTACAAGAAGAAGCTGGTTTGTCAGCCCAAGAGGGGGGCTTCTGGTCACAGTGTTGATGAATGAGCACTGTCCCTGCATCTGGGCTAGGTGAATACAGAGAACCATCTGTCAGCACAAAGATGTACTATTTCCTGTGGTGGGGGTTTCATCACTTCTCATGGCTCACAGCTGAATAATGTTTATCCTGAAACACTGAATACAAGCAACTCTTTTTTTTATTTTTATTTTTATTTTTATTTTTCAGCCCTACCAACCAGATGCTTATCGTCTGCATTTGATTTGACTTCCCAACTCCTGATGTATAACTATTGTCTGCAGTATATCTGCTCCTGGTATCTACAAATAGTTATCTGATATGTGCTGTTCTCACTAACACAAGTGTAGCATTTTCTGTGTCAAATTTCAAATATGTCATTGCTTCTTTTAAACCCTCATTTCCATGTGTAATGTTTAAGGAATGCCAACAAGACAAGCTCCTCATGCCATGACATCTGCCCACTCAACCCCAGTTTATTTTCTCTAGGAGTGGGTTTATGGTGCTGTTGCAATGTAACACACACTAAAATAAGGTACTCTAAACGAAATAGACACGCTGTACAAGCAAAAGATTGAAATTCAAAGTAGCATTTTAAACAATGCAATTCAGTGTGCTGGGGTTATTGTGATATGGATCTGCTATTTTTTTAGACCCTATAGCCAAAACCTCCATCAGCAGCTAGCCATCAGAAGCTAATGAGCTATTTAGTCATTGTCAGCCACTGCTAGCAACCTTCACCTTTGCACAGATACCAGATGTTTTCTACACTGGATAATACTGCCAGCCTGCCAGTATCAAACTGTTTTTTTCCACAACAACGCCGGATTCCTGCTGTAAGCCCTGGACCTTTTTACTCCTGATCATCACAGCTAGCTAGCTGCCACCGAGTGACCCAGCACCGAAGCTAGCCCTGAGCCAGGCCCACCTCCAGGCCTACTCAGTGATCACTGCTACACAGCTGTTGCCTCCCGGACTCTACCCCAACACGGCTAGAACTCACTACTCCGCCGGATCCTTGCCGTAAGCTCTGGTCCTTTGCATCGGATTTTCGCTGCTACCGAGTGGCTAACACCAGATAGCCGCGAGCCAGGCGCATCATCCGGGTAGCAAACGAAATCACTACAACTACAATACCTCTTTCGCCATCTTGCTCGGATCCTTTGTCGACACGGCGCCCCACCGTACCACCACGACTGGTCAGCCGACGTAACTCTATCCGCTGTGCCCTCAACCGGCCTTGGCCGGACGTCTAAGCAGACGCTTCTACGAACCCCGGCCTGCTAACTTTAAACGCTGTGTCGCCCGCGTTCTAGTGTAGTAACTACTACCCCACGGCTTCCCTGCTCCATCTATTGCTGTTCACTGGACCCTATGATCAGTTGGCTACATAGCTGACTCTATTTTGTGTATTTCTTTTGTTTATCTGTCGGCCCTCGCCCCAAACTCAGGCCCTGTGTGTAGTTAACCGACCCTCTCTGCCCTTCATCGCCACTTTACCTGTTGTCTTAGCTGATTAGCTGTTGTCTTACCCATTGTTGTCTTAGCTAGCTCTCCCTATCAACACCTGTGATTGCGTTATGCCTCGCTTTATGTCTCTCTCAAATGTCAATATGCCTTGTATACTGTTGTTTAGGATAGTTATCATTGGTTTAGTTTACTGTGGAGCCCCTAGTCCCACTCAACATGCCTAATATACCTCCTTTGTCCCACCTCCCACACATGCGGTGACCTCACCCAGTATAACCAGCGCATCCAGAGATGCAACCTCTTATCACTCAGAGCCTCTTATCCACTGTACCCGCACCCCACCATACCCCTGTCTGCACATTATGTCCTGAATCTATTCTACCACGCCCAGAAATCTGCTCCTTTTATTCTCTGTCCCCAACGCACTAGACGACCAGTTTTGATAGCCTTTAGCCGTACCCTCATCCTACTCCTCCTTTGTTCCTCGGGTGATGTGGAGGTTAACCCAGGCCCTGCGTGTCCCCAGGCACTCATTTGTTGACTTCTGTAACCGAAAAAGACTTGGTTTCATGCATGTTAACATCAGAAGCCTCCTCCCTAAGTTTGTTTTACTCACTGCTTTAGCACACTTCGCCAACCCTGATGTCCTTGCCGTGTCTGAATCCTGGCTTAGGAAGGCCACCAAAAATTCTGAGATTTCCATACCCAACTACAACATTTTCCATCAAGATAGAACTGCCAAAGGGGGAGGAGATAACTTTGCAAGCTGTCATACTTTCCAGGTCTGTGCCCAACAGTTTGAGCTTCTAATTTAAAAAAAAAAGAATCTCTCCAGAAATAAGTCTCTGACTGTTGCTGCCTGTTAGACACCCCTCAGCTCCCAGCTGTTCCCTGGACACCATATGTGAATTCATTGCCCCTCATCTATTTTCAGAGTTAGTTCTGTTAGGTGACCTAAACTGGGATATGCTGAACACCCCGGCAGTCCTACAATCTAAGCTAGACGCCCTCAATCTCACACAAATTATCAAGGAACCCACCAGGTACAACCCCAAATCTGTAAACATGGGCACCTTCATAGATATTATCCTGACCAACTTGCCCTCCAAATACACCTCTGCTGTTTTCAATCATGATCTCAGCGATCATTGCCTTCATCTGCAATCCGCGACCACCCCTCATAACTGTCAAACGCTCCCTAAAACACTTCTGCGAGCAGGCCTTTCTAATCGACCTGGCCGGGTATGCTGGAAGGATATTGACCTCATACTGTCAGTCCATGCCTGGTCATTCTTTAAAAGTAATTTCCTCACCATCTTAAACAAGCATGCCCCTTTCAAAAAATGTAGAACTAAGAACAGATATAGCCCTTGGTTCACTCCAGACCTGACGGCCCTTGACCAGCACAAAAACATCCTGTGGCGGACTGCAATAGCATTGAATAGTCCCCCCGATATGCAACTGTTCTGGGAAGTCAGGAACCAATACACGCAGTCAGTCAAAGCAATGGCTAGCTTTTTCAAACAGAAAGTTGCATCCTGTAGCTCTAACTCCAAAAAGTTTTGGGACACTAAAGTCCTTGGAGAACAAGAGCACCTCCTCCCAGCTGCCCACTGCACTGAGGCTCGGTAACACGGTCCCCACCGATTTATTTATTATATATATTTCTTTTTTTAAATCCACGGTAATCGAGAATTTCAATAAGCATTTCTCTACGGCTGGCCATGCTTTCCTCCAGATCCAGATAGCAGATGTTCTGAAAGAGCTGCAAAACCTGTACAAATCAGCTGGGCTAGACAATCTGGACCCTCTTTCTGAAAGTATCCGCTGCCATTGTTGCAACCCCTATTACCAGTCTGTTCAACCTCTCTTTCGTATTGTCTGAGATCCCTAAAGATTGGAAAGCTACCGCGGTCATCCCCCTCTTCAAAGAGGGTGACACTCTAGAGCCAAACTGTTAGACCTATATCTATCCTGCCCTGCCTTTCTAAAGTCTTCGAAAGCCAAGTTAATAAACAGATCACTGACCATTTTGAATCCCACCGTACCTTCTCCACTGTGCAATCCGCTTCCCGAGCTGGTCACTGGTGCACCTCAGCCACGCTCAAGGTACTAAACGATATCATAACCGCCATCGATAAGAGACTACTGTGCAGCCGTCTTCATCGACCTGGCCAAGGCTTTCGACTCTGTCAATCACCGTATTCTTATCGGAAGACTCAATAGCCTTGTTTCTCAAATACCTGGTTCACCAACTACTTCGCAGACAGAGTTCAGTGTGTCAAATCGGAGGGCCTGTTGTCCGGACCTGTGGCAGTCTCTATGGGGGTACCACAGGGTTCAATTCTCGGGCCGACAATTTTCTCTGTATATATCAATGATGTCGCTCTTGCTTCGGGTGATTCCCTGATCCACCTCTACGGAGACGACACCATTCTGTATACATCTGGCCCTTCTTTGGACACTGTGTTAACTAACCTCCAAACGAGCTTCAATGCCATACAACACTCCTTCCGAGGCCCCCAACTGCTCTTAAATGCTAGTAAAACCAAATGCATGCTTTTTAACCGTTCGCTGCCCACACCAGCATGCCCGACTAGCATCACTACTCTGGACAGTTCCGAATTAGAATATGTGGACAACTAAAAATACCTAGGTGTCTGGCTAGACTGTAAACTCTCCTTCCAGACTCACATTAAACATCTCCAATCCAAAATTAAATCTAGAATCTGTTTCCTATTTTTGCAACAAAGCCTCCTTCACTCACGCCGCCAAACATATCCTAGTAAAACTGACTATCCTACCGATCCTCGACTTCTACAAAATAGCTTCCAATACTCTACTCAGCAAACTGGATGCAGTCTATCACAGTGCCATCCGTTTTATTACCAAAGCCCCTTATACCATCCACCACTGCGACTTGTATGCTCTAGTCGGCTGGCCCTCGCTACATATTCGTTGCCAGATCCACTGGCTCCAGGTCATCTATAAGTCTATGCTAGGTAAAGCTCCGCCTTATCTCAGCTCACTGGTCACGATAACACGCGCTCCAGCAGGTATATCTCACTGGTCATCCCCAAAGCCAACACCTACTTTGGCCGCCTTTCCTTCCAGTTCTCTGCTGCCAGTGACTGGAACAAATTGCAAAAATCGCTGAAGCTGGAGACACATCTCCCTCACTAAAACATCAACTATCTGAGCAGCTAACCGATCGCTGCAGCTGTACATAGCCATCTGTAAATAGCCCACCCAATCTACCTACCTCATCCCCATATTGTTTTTATTTACTTTTCTGCTCTTTTGCACACCAGTATTTCTACTTGCACATCATCTGCTCATCTATCACTCCAGTGATAATTTGCTAAATTGTAATTACTTCACTACTATGGCCTATTTATTGCCTTACCTCCTCATGCCATTTGCACACACTGTATATAGACTTTCTATTGTTATTGACTGTACACTTCTTTATTCCATGTGTAACTCTGTGTTGTTTGTCACACTGCTTTGCTTTATCTTGGCCAGGTCGCGGTTGTAAATGAGAACTTGTTCTCAACTAGCTTACCTGGTTAAATAAAGGTGAAATGTAAAAAAAAAATGTAGAATAACCTGAAGTTGGACACATGGTTGAAGTGGCACGATCTTTCATTTCTTAAAGAATTTCTGAGTAGTCCAATTTCTGGACATAAGGAACGGCAGCACCATGTTGTAGAATAATGTCTTCATTGCCTTTCCCATTTCAAATAGCCCATGCTGCCTTACTCTTACACTCAACACACACAGCTGGCCAATGTCATCACTCACAGGGGTACAGTATACAGGCTGCCTGAGAAATTGTTGACTATTTCTAACTTTTATTGAAATAGCCAATACCTGAGATTCCTTCCTTTGGATTGGACCGCATGCTTGTGCATAGAAGCAATGGGATACGGTAAATGTTTGTAGCGCAAAAGTAATGGTGCCCCCCCTCACCCAACCA
The DNA here is from genome assembly GCA_003317085.1 of Hucho hucho. Lineage (NCBI taxonomy): Eukaryota > Metazoa > Chordata > Actinopteri > Salmoniformes > Salmonidae > Hucho > Hucho hucho. The sequence continues at coordinate 15,695 of QNTS01006062.1, forward strand.
CTAAACTTTAAAATAGTCGCTAGAACAAACGGTAACGATCTAAAACAACCGTGACAATATGATCTCATAGAAAAGATAGAAATTCCATACTAAAAAGCACATTGGAAAGCGGTTCACTCGCAGCAGAACGCAGTGAACAGACAAGCAGTCACCATTGTTTTCTGTCCGTGATAAATAGGCCTACGCATCGTGTTTATTTTGGAACTTCTGTACCATGAAATAAACTGTCGGTCCTCGGTTTATATCACATGACTACAATGATTCATTCTGGCGTGATGGTGTCAATCTTCTATGCGCATGATAAATTATAGGCTACATGCCCTACCTTAAACTATTCAGGAACTCTTAAAGTACCTAACTACCTGCAAGTTTAAAGTCGCAATCGTTAATTACTTTTTTCAACCAAACAGCATACTTGGTTGGTTGAGGTATTGGACTGTATAAATTGAACTCAAATTCATAGATGTATTTTTTAACCGTATTTTAAAGCTAAGATTGTTCATTTACAAAGACGGTGTTAATTAAAGTTGCCTTAAACAATTTAGTGTGGAGACCTGTGTTGGATTATGGAGTTACACAGTTAAGGGCTTGTAGCCTACAAATTAACAACTGACTTTCAGAATGCTTATATGGAGTGGCATTCAACATGTACAGCACTTACACAAATGACTGATGATTGGCTGAAATAAATGGATAATAAGAAGCTTGTGGGAGCTGTTGGACTTCAATGCAGCTTTTGACATTATCAATCATAGTCAGTAGCACGTCCTCATGGATGCCAAGAGAAGCCAGGCTTACCCCCAAAAATACAAATAACATACATTATTTTATATATTTAGTCTCTCTGTGTTTCATCATTTTCCCGCTGAATGTATCTCACCGGAGAAAGCATCTGAATTAGCAAAACAGTGGCCTCAATATGTGTAGCCCATCTATCTGATGGTGTCTGGTCAAAAATAGTATATTGTTGCTGCTGTAGCATTGCATGCATGGGAAGCCAGCGAGCATTTGGTCTTCCTTGACTAAAAAAAAAAAAGAATAAAATAATAGCCAATCAGAGTTGAGTTCAACTGCGTGAGCTCAACTGAATGGTCCTGGCGTTGTAGGGAAGCCAGTTTGGATTTGGCTTCACACCAATCACATCACATCAAAAGGTGAACCTCATTTACAGAAACAGTGTTGCATCTTGTTGTTGTTTTCCACCGGTGGCTAACTAGCTAGCAAAAATATTCCCTTTCCCATGAAAGGAAGTTAAGCATTCGAGCAAGCATTTTATCCAGGTAGCCTAGGACAATACGTATGACTGAGTCATAGACTTTCATGTTGCCAAAACAGAGAGGAGGATGTCATTGGTGTTTTTCTAGAAGTAGAGTGAGTCAACATGTTATTTGTACTTTCAATCACACACACACATACAGGAACCATGGACAGCCACATCATATTTGGCTTACGCTGATTGGACTAAATCGTTTTTGGTATGTTTTAGTTGTCACTGTTTTTAAATTAAGCAAAGGTGATTTGATGGTGCTAGAATAGTGGAGGTAACTCCTGTTTTCTTTTCAACATGTGGTAATTCTCAGTGATTCTAAATCAAAGGTTGTTTTTTTTTTTCCTGGCTTGGCATCCTGATTGATTTTACCCTCACACCGCTACAGAATCTTCTGCTGGAAATTGTTGGGACAAACCATTCACTAAACCTCAACTAAATCTGGTAATGAATAATGTGGAAATTGTCAGTCCTTGCTGCCCATAGTTCAGTCAATGCATTTGAGAGTGTTTATTTCCCCAGCCCCATCACTCAGCTTTATAACAAACCAAGTGGTGGGGGATTGCCATTGGGCTGAAACACAAACTCATGATTGTGCCTTAGGCATTCTTCTGAAGCCATGATTTTCTGAAATTTTCCAATCTGTTTAAAGGCACAGTCAACTCCTGACCCACTGGAATTGTGAAGTAATCTGTCTGTAAACAATTGTTGGAAAAGTTACTTGTGTCATGCACAAAGTAGATGTCCTAACCGACCTGCCAAAACTATAGTTTGTTAACAAGACATTTGTGGAGTGGTTGAAAAACAAGTTTTATTGACTCCAACCTAAGTGTATGTAAACTTCCGAATTCAACTGTGTAACCCAGCAAAAAAAGAAATGTCCCTTTTTCAGGACCCTGTCTTTCAAAGAATTTGTAAAAATCCAAATAACTTCACAGATCTTCATTGTAAAGGGTTTAAACACTGTTTCCCATGGTTGTTCAATGAACCATAAACAATTAATGAACATGCACCTGTGGAACGGTCGTTAAGACACTAACAACTTACAGACGGTAGGCAATTAAGGTCACAGTTATGAAAACTTAAGGACACTAAAGAGGCCTTTTTACTGACTCTGAAAAACACAAAAAGAAAGATGCCCAGGGTCCCTGCTCATCTGCGTGAACGTGCCTTAGGCATGCTGCAAGGAGGCATGAGGACTGCGGATGTGGCCAGGGCTATAAATGGCAATGTCCGCACTGTGAGACGCCTAAAACAGCGCTACAGGGAGACAGGACGGACAGCTGATCGTCCTCGCAGTGGCAGATCACGTGTAACACCTGCACAGGATTGGTACATCCAAACATCACACCTGCGGGACAGGTACAGGATGGCAACAACAGCTGCCCAAGTTACACCAGGAACGCACAATCCCTCCATCAGTGCTCAGACTGTCCGCAATAGGCTGAGAGAGGCTGGATTGAGGGCTTGTAGGCCTGTTGTAAGGCAGGTCCTCACCAGACATCACTGGAAACAACGTCGCCTATGGACATAAACCCACTGTCGCTGGACCAGACAGGACTGGCAAAAAGTGCTCTTCACTGCCGAGTCGTGGTTTTGTCTCACCCGGGGTGATGGTCGGATTTGCGTTTTTCGTTGAAGGCATGAGCATTACACCGAGGCCTGTACTCTGGAGCGGGATCGATTTGGAGGTAGAGGGTCCGTCATGGTCTGGGGCGGTGTGTCACAGCATCATCGCACTGAGCTTGTTGTCATTGCAGGAAATCTCAACGCTATTCGTTACAGGAAAGACACCCTCCTCCCTCATGTGGTACCCTTCCTGCAGGCTCATCCTGACATGACCCTCCAGCATGACAATGCCACCAGCCATACTGCTCGTTCTGTGCATGATTTCCTGCAAGACAGTAATGTCAGTGTTGGCCAGTGAAGAGCCCGGATCTCAATCCTATTGAGTACATCCTGGACCTGTTGGATCGGAGGGTGAGGGCTAAGGCCATTCCTCCCAGAAATGTCTGGGAACTTGCAGGTGCCTTGTTACCCCACTCTTCAAACATCTCACAGCAAGAACTGGCAAATCTGGTGTAGTCCATGAGGAGGAGATGCACTGCAGTACTTAATGCAGCTGGTGGCCACACCAGATACTGACTGTTACTTTTGATTTTGACCCCCCCTTTGTTCAGGGACACATTATTCAATTTCTGTTCGTCACATGTCTGTGGAACTTGTTCAATTTATGTCTCAGTTGCTGAATCTTATGTTCATACAAATATTTACACATGTTACATTTGCTGAAAATAAACGCAGTTGACAGTGAGAGAACGTTTCTTTTTTTGCTGAGTTTATATACATATGCTACCGTTCAAAAGTTTGGGGTCACTTAGAAATGTCCTTGTTTTTGAAAGAAAAGCAATTTTTTTGTCCATTAAAATAACATAGAATTTGCTCAGAAATACAGTGTTGACATTGTTAAATGTTGTAAATGACTATTGTAGCTGGAAACTGCAGATTATTTTATGGAATATGTACATAGGCGTACAGAGGCCCATTATCAGAAATTTCTCACATGGAATAGCCTTCATTTCTCAGAACAAGAATAGACTGATGTGTTTCAGAAGAAAGTTTGTTTCTAGCCATTTTGAGCCTGTAATCGAACCCATAAATTATGATGCTCCAGATACTCATCTAGTCTAATGAAGGCCAGTTTAATTGCTTCTTTAATCAGCACAACATTTTTCAGCCGTGATAACATAATTGCAAAAGGGTTTTCCAATGATCAATTAGCCTTTTTAAAATGATAAACTTGGATTAGCTAACACAACGTGCCATTGGAACACAGGAGTGATGGTTGCTGATAATGGGTCTCTGTACGCTTATGTAGATATTTCATTACAAATCAGACATTTCCTGCTACAATAGTCATTTACAACATTAACAATGTCTACACTGTTTCTGATCAATTTGACGTTATTTTAATGGACAAAAAATATTTCTTTATTCTTTCAAAACAAGGAAATTTCTAAGCGACCCCAAACGTACGTGTGTGTGTGTGTGTGTGTGTGTGTGTGTGTATAATATATATATCATTGTAAAAAAAACATTGCATAAACCAAAGGCGTATAAATTAATGTGGGAAAAATATGCACATAGTAATAATCTTGTCTTAAAAAAAAAAAAAAGTTGTTTAGTCTCGTAGCTGTATGCAGCTCCACTCATTAGTTATTTCACTCCAGCGAGAACAGAGCAGCAATTAGCTTGTGAAGGAATTCGCAGTTAGCTGAATGCAAAGGAGCAACATGGCAAGCATTGGCTAGCCAGAACTAGAAGACTCCCCAGTATCATTCAGGTCTGCCGTCTGGGATCATTTCAGTGTTCCTGTAAACTATAACGGGGATTGCCAACGAGTGGTGGATAAAACGTCTACAACATGTAGGCTTTGTTCATTGCACAATACGAGTAATGAAGGTTACGTATGTAACCATGGTTATGTGAACCAATTTGATCACTCCAATATATTGGTATGACTCCGTGGCAGAGAGATACATCCGAGGTGAGGATTTACAGATTATCTCGTGTACACCTGTGTCACGGCTGGGGTCCGTCCCTATACATAGACCCCATGGAGAGAACGTGTGTCGTGACCATCATTTTGAGGCGCCTCTAGCTACGTTTAGGATTGGTGTGATCCAAATAGCTCACATAACCGTGGTTACATACGTAACCTTCATTATGTTTCACTATATTGGATCACTCCAATATATTGGTATATCCGTACCAGATTAGTCAGTGCTAGAGGGACCTGGCCAGCCAGCTGCGAAATCCCTGTGCGGGACCGAGACGCAGGGGCCGTCAATGTGGAAGGGGGTTCCTGGCAAAGTCCTCGGAAGGGGAGGCGACGCCCAGGACCACTGAACCAACCGCAGAGGGAGGTGCCACATTTACCCAATAGTACCTAGCAAAGGTACAAGAGGAAGCCCAACTGGACTCAACACAGATATCAGCGAGGGGCACTCCTCTCAGTAGAGCCCAGGGAGACATACTCCTCCCCCCGGGGTCCATCCGGTAGCACTCAGAACTTAACGAAAGAGCATGGAGCTCACCCAACCTTTTTATGGAAGTAATCGCTACCAAGAAAGCTACCTTCATAGAGAGGTGTTTCAGGGAGGCAGACTCCAACGGTTCGAAAGGCAGCTTTTCCAAAGCTGCCAAGACCACATCCAGATCCCAGCCCGCCATTGAGCGGGTCCTAGCTGGACGCAGGCAACGAACCCCCTTCATAAACCTGGAAACCAAGGGATGGCGCCCCACTGGCCTGTCCATCCACCCCACATGGCAGGCAGATATAGCGGCCAAATACCCTCTCAGTGTAGAGGCTGTCAAGCCCTCATCCAAGCGAGACTGCAGGTATTGGAGGACATACTGCACCCCGCATGACTCGGGCACAACCTCAATACCAGTTCACCAGGAGCAGAACAACCGCCAGCGCAACTGGTATGCCGTGGTTGTAGCCGGCGCCCTTGCGTTCTGCATGGTGTTCATTACACCCTCCTGTAGTCCTAACATGGACCATAGGTGCTGTTCAGTGGCCAAGCCTAAAGACTGAGGCAGTGCGGCCTCGGATGCCACAGAGTTCCCCCGGCCTGAGACAGCAGGTCTGGTCTCAGGGGAAGTTGCCAAGGTGTCCCAGACAACAGCGACAGGAGAATCCTGAACAAGGGTCGTCTGGGCCAGTATTGGGCCACCAGAAGCAGACAATGCTCTGCCAACCTGGTCCTGTCCAGCACAGCCTGGTTTAGGGGAAAAGGGGTTAATGCATAAAGCTCCAGCATTGGCCAATTCCAGAGGCCCTGGTGGCTCCGAAATGGAGTACCACAGGGGGCAGTGCGCATTGTCCAGGGAGGCAAACAGGTCCACCTGCACCCTCCCGAACGTGTCCCACAGTTGCTGCACCACCGGAGGATGTAGACTCCAGTCCCAAGGTGGCGGGCCCTCCCTCAAAAGCATATCCGCTGCCACATTCAGGATGCCAGGTACGTGTGCTGCACGTAGAGACGCTAGACGTCCCTGAGCCCAGAGAAGGAACTCCCGTGCCATAAGATGGAGGCGGTGCGACCTTAGTCCACCCTGATGGTTGATGTAAGCCACCACTGTGGTGTTGTCTGTTCTCACCAGGACATGTCTTCCCTTCAGATGTGGAAGGAAAGACTGCAGGGCCAGCAGTACAGCTCGGAGCTCTAGTGTATTGATGTGCCTGCTGCTCCAAGGGGGTAGCCAACAGTCGCTGGCTGACCTGCCCTTGGTCACACCCCCCCAGCCGATCCGGGAGGCATCTGTACTGACCAGCTCCTGGTGGCACATCCTCAGCATCTCCACCCCACCTGAGAGAAATGAGTGACAGCACCACCTCAACAATGCCCTGAGGCACTGTGCGATCACCCGCAGCTGGCGGCAATGGTGACTCTTCGGATGCAGCTGGTGGGAGTTGAACCACAGTTGAAGAGGCAGGAGATGGAACAGGCCCGGGGGAATCAACAACGAGGCCGCCGTCAGCAAGCCCAACAGGCGTTGGCAGGTTAGGACGGATACCATCCGTCCCTGCCGAAAGTGGTCGAGGCAAGATAAGATCACCTGAACCCTTCTGGTTGGCAGGCGTACTCTCATGAGGAGTCCAGTTCCATGGGTTGTCTCTGGGTTGGCGTCAGACGACTCTTCCTGTCGTTTATAGTAATGCCCAGCCCGCCAATGTGGGTCAGGAGCATGTCTCTGTCTGACAGGACCTGGGTCCTGGTTGGGGCACAAATCAGCCAATCGTCCAGGTAATTGAGGATCAACAACCCTCGGGACATGAGAGGTGCCAGGACAGTGTCCGTGCACTTTGTGAAAGAACCATGAATTCGTAAGCCCTCCCTTCAAAAGCAAATCGGAGGTACTGCCAATGAGCTGGGTGAACAAGAACATGGAAATACACATCCCTCAGGTCCAGCATCACAAACCACTGGTCCCTGGACACAGCTTGCAACATGCGGGCTGGGGACAGCAACTCCGGAATTGGAGTCGGTACCCCTCAAGCATTGTGGCCAACACCCATGGGGACTCCACACAGTCTTCCCACTTTGCCCTTTGAGACCAGGAGAAGCGGTCGAGGAAGGGTGTGTCAGGGGTCCTGCCTGGGCGCACCTTTCCTCTGGCGCCCCAAGCGCCTGGGAACCCCAGGCACGTCCCTATGGCGGTGACGGTTGACAAGTTGTTGTTCCACAGCACGCTGTGCCCCTCCCCGCTGTCGTTCCTCAGCATGAGGCGATGGGGCAGGAGAGGGACCCCACCATCGTTCGGGTGCAGGTGGGTGCCGATGGTCCGTCTGCCTTGGACCCGGGGCCTGAGGTGGCATGGACCATCTCAGGGTCTCCCGGTCCCTACGAACCTTATTGTTCTGCTCCAGAATGTCATTAACCCCTGTGTCAAAGGTCAGCCCTGGGATGATGGGTAAAGTGGCAAATGTGCTCTGGGTAGCAGCGGGAAGATGTGATTGGGCCAGCCAGAGATGGCGCCTGGAGGTAACCACCTACACCATGGCCCATTCGTTGGAGCGGGCCACGTCCCTCTGGAGCAGGGAAAGCAGGCGAGACACCTCCATTGCTTCCCGGAGGAGCTCCTCTGTGCACAGAGTCTGCAGGTAGGCCTGCAGCAGCATGGCCACGTTGGTAAGGCTGCCAAGAGAGCAGAGGGACCCATATGTGGCTTTCAGGTCACATCAAAAACTCTGAGGGGGTCCCGGCTTCAGTCGTGGGTTCCGCCCTATAATCTCCCGGTCCGGGAGGACCATGGCAGCTATCATGATGTCCATGGTCAGGTACTCCCGGAGGCCGAGTGACTCTGCACCCACTACATAACTCCATGGTCTACCCAGGTGAGTAGGCCGCTCATAGCCTCTCGAGACGCTGGGGGTGATGAAGCCCCACCGCCGGCTTCTGATGGCCTGTCAGCCTGGTAGCCCCGCTCATGGTGGTGAACAGTGCCAGCATCGTCCCCCAGGAACAGCCTATCACTGGCCAACAGGGAACAGCTGTCGTCGCCATCGACGCTATCAACCTCCTGACGCAGGGCATGCGCCCTCCATTCAAGGTGGTCCGACTCCTGCCCCCATCCAGGACTGGCAGCAGATGGGCTCTGCCTGCAGTGGCACCGGCTACGCTTCCTGGGAGGGGTACCGGGCCCAGTCGAGGGCCCAGTAACGGCTTGCTGGCGCACCACTCCTGAGGGAGGGAGCTCGTCCCCAGCCCGAGCCCGAGCATGGCCGACCCATTCGCACATGGCCTCCAATCGTGCCAGGCGCAGGCATTCTGAGAACACCACACAAAACAGGCATCCAGTAGGGTGCTCCACCGCCCTCTCCGTGTGGCTCAAACCCATGCAGTGCATATATGAGGTATGCAGATCTCCAGGGGGGATGCCACCATCACACCTGTCACAAAGGGAAGCCATAAACTCAGCTAAGCTAGCAAGGCCACAGAGCAGGGGTCTGACGCCCTGGGAGAGCTTATGTCGTGACCCGCTTGGAGGAATAGGAACCCAGTGAGAGAGAAATTACCCAGCACCTCTGGGTAAAAACGGGGAAGACCCGTGTGGGAAAAACCGGCAGACAAAAAACAGCAACCAGGTAATGGATTTGATTTATGTGTTGTTGTTTTTACACCAACTGCAATATTACCTAGCTGGTTTAATATCCAAGCAGTAAAAACAGCAACATATGATGGAGTAACTCCGTTAAGGAACTAAAAAACCATGTCCTTCAAACATGTCCCCTTGAGAGTAGTCACACCAGTGTAAACTTGGGGGAAGAGCTAAGGGAAGTAGTTGCAGTGTGGAAGTTGGAGAAGGATAATGTAGCGATTCCTGTGACCACTGACAACGCTAGAAATATTGTAAATGCAGTTGCGCTAGCTGGATTGGGGCCACAGATAGGATGCTTTGCTCTGTCTGTGCTCACTGCAGATAATGTGGATAGACTAATCTTCTTAAAGAAAAACTTGAAATTTGAATTTTTTTTCTTTTTTTCAAGCAACCAGTCTCAAGTGGTCCTACTTTAAGGTACTGCTATGTGACTTAATGTTGATATATGCTGCTGGACTACACACTCTTGTTGAAGTTCTGTTTTAAATGACTATTTTATTTCATGTTATAAGGCAGGCACTACTGTTTTTTGTTGTCCCTTTGTTTCCATATGCTCCTGGGAATTCAAGCTACCCATGTTTACTATTATAACAAATGGAAAATCTAAATACAAATGACATATTTCTCAGGTATTTATTTTGTTGATGTTACGAAACCATACCGAACCGTGACACCGCTGTACCGTTGCGTCTCCTCACAATCAGTCTCCTCACACACACCACTCTCCCTGGACTTTATGTCTGTAATACAATTATTATTATAATGTCTTATTATATATCTACTAATATATACAGAATATACTTTTTGTACATAGTAGAATATGAAATAGTATTATGATATCTATAAACTATTTCCACTGAGGAAGTGACTCATGATATTGACTATAGACACTGATTTAAAGTTTCCCCCTAATGAAGTAGTGCAGGGGAAGCTGATCCTAGATCTGTGCCTATGGACTACTCTGACCCAAATAATATTTTAGTGTTTTCTTTAGATCAGCTAATGCTTATAGTGAGGGATGTAGGACTGGCATATTTCCACATCTTATATTGGTTTATATTCTATTTGTGTAGACAAATTCCAAACTGCTACCTTGCTGCTATCCCTAGGAGCTTGTTGACATCCCTTTGTGGATCTGAAAGGACAACTACAAGTGGAAGGATAATGGTGTGTTAGACCTGCAAGGCAGGGGAAGTTAAAATGAGGCTAGAGATTGTCTAGTGGTGAATCATGAATTTGAACTGCTGTTGTAGAAATACTGACAGGATATACAGCACATTGTTAGTCTTTTGACATGACAACAAAATAATTTATCTTTGTTCCATTTCATTATGAATGCTACTGACTTTGTTAATGTGATTTTTTTTTTTATTTGATTTTGAATCATTAATCATGTGTATAACACTCATTTCTGTTTGCTTTTCTCACCTGCTCAACAGCTTGTATTAAAGCATCCTGCTATTCATCTTTATGTGTCTTGTTGGTTTAGTCTATGTTTTGCCTTGATTGATTTAATAAATTTGTGACAGTACCGTACTCCACTCAGACTGCTATTTAGATATCATTTAAGAGCCATGCTTTAAACGTATCCATTGGTGTATTAACTTGGTTTATGTGTATTATCTGACCCCCTGTATGTACTGGCTTACTGCCAAAGCTGGGTATAAGACAAAGATAGAGATGTAGGGAAATGCTGGGGACAGCCATGCCTTTCCCTCTCTTCGTCTCTCTCTGTCTCTCTGTCTGTGTGTGTGTGTTGTTTGACATTGACACCATACAGTATTACATTTGTCTAACAAGTAAATCTCTCCTTAACACTCAAACTACTTCACAGTTGATATAATGTAGTCTAGTGATTGACTTCAGTAAACACATGTACTGCTGCATAACCTCTCTTCCTCCTGTCTCTTATCTCACAGTGTAATCTAAAACACTGCCTGCAACTTACTCTTTAGTATTTACAGTCTATTTTCAATGTTACTCCCCGAGTCCTAATATACCTATAACATGACTTATATCTTATGTTTGTTATCACTAACACCAGTGTATCATTTTCTTTGTAGAAACGTTCCCCTATTTAAGCTATTATACCCTCATTTCCAGTTGTAATGTCAACAACACTATATTTGTTTAACCAGGCTCACTGCATTGCTTGAAGAAACCAACAAGATAACCTGCTTAGTCATAACTCCATGACATCATCTGCTTGACTCATCCGACCTGGCCCCAGCCACTCAGCTACACGCTCTACAAAAAAACACATGTCAAATCAAATCAAATTTTATTTGTCACATGCGCCAAATACAACAGGTGTAACCTTACAGTGAAATACCTAAAAAAAGTAAGAGATAAGAATAACAAATTATTAAAGAGCAGCAGTAAATAACAATAGCGGGGCTATACACAGGTTGTACCGGTACAGAGTCAATGTGCGGGGACACCGGTGTCGAGGTAATTGAGGTATTATGTACATGTAGGCAGAGTTATTAAAGTGCCAATGCATAGATAATAACAGAGAGTAGCTGCAGTGTTCCAGAGGGGGGTGTTGAGGATCAGCGTGGCGGATGAGTTGTTACCTACCCTTACTACCTGGGGGCGGCCCGTCAGGAAGTCCAGGATCCAGTTGCAGAGGGAGGTGTTTAGTCCCAGGGTCCTTAGCTTAGTGATGAGCTTTGAGGGCACTACGGTGTTGAACTCTGTAGTCAATTAATAGCATTCTCACATAGGTGTTCCTTTTGTCCAGGTGTGAATGGGCAGTGTGGAGTGCAATAGAGATTGCATCATCTGTGGATCTGTTGGTGCGGTATGCAAATTGAAAGTGGGTCTAGGGTTTCTGGTGTTGATGTGAGCCATGACCAGCCTTTCAAAGCATTTCATGGCTACAGAAGTGAGTGCTACGGGTTGGTAGTCATTTAAGCAGGTTACCTTAGTATTCTTGGGCACAGGGACTATGGTGGTCTGTTTGAAACTTGTTGGTATTACAGACTCAGACAGGGAGAGGTTGAAAATGTCAGTGAAGACACTTGCCAGTTGGTCAGCGCATGCTCTGAGTACGCGTCCTGGTAATCCGTCTGGCCCTGCGGCCTTGTGAATCTTGACCTGTTTAAAGGTCTTACTCACATCGGCTGCGGAGAGCGTGATCACACAGTCTTACGGAACAGCTAATGCTCTCATGCATGTTTCAGTGTTACTTGCCTAAGTCTACACTTGTTGTATTTGGCGCATGTGACAAATAAAGTTTGATTTGATTTTGATTTGAAATAACATACTCCAAACAAAACAGACATACAAGCAAATTATGAATATACCATTGGCTTAAAATTACAGCAATAAACAGAATGGTCCCACTTTATCTGGATAGTCCCATATAGATGATCTACAGATGATCATACTATCAACTAACTATCTGTTGATAAGCAACTGCTTGCTTAGGTTGCGGTTAGGTTTAGAATAAGGGTTAGGGTAATGGTTAGGGTTATGGCTGGGGCAAGGTTAGGGTTAGAAGAAGGGTTAGGGTAATGGTTAGGGTTATGGGTGGGGTAAGGTTAGGGTTAGAAGAAGGGTTAGGGTAATGGTTAGGGTTATGGGTGGGGTAAGGTTAGGGTTAGAAGAAGGGTTAGGGTAATGGTTAGGGTTATGGGTGGGGTAAGGTTAGGGTTAGATTTAGGGTAATGGTTAGGGTTGTGGCTGGGATTAGGTCAAGGTTAGGGTTAGGATGAGGGTTAAGGTTAAGACAAGGGTTAGTAGATAGTCTAAAAGTTTTTGACAGTTATTGAACTTCTACAAGCCATCGACTTGAGACTATCCAAATAAAGTGTTAACAAAATAATTGGGGTAATTGTTGAATAACCTGTGGTTAACCTAAAGTCGGACACCACCTTTCAATACAGTCAGCCTAGATGAGATTTGTTCCCATGAGTTGTCTTCATATGTATTTCAATCCAGTCACATGATTTCTCAGAATTCCTGATGATTCTAAAGACTTGTGGTGTAGCCTACCTGCTGGTGTGAGGCCATAAGGGAAAGGGGAGAGAGAGTTGACTCTTGATGTCTAACTGTGATAACTGCCTGTACTAATGTCACTTCCTTATTGAGGAAGTAAAATGCTGAATAACAGATACATTTCCACCCTCCCCTCCGTGTCCATGGTAACCTACTGAATAACAGACACATTTCTGTATCCCCCAACCCTCCCTATAGGCTACACATTCAGGCTATAACCCTGGTTATTTGCCCTGATAGCTCACACGAGTCTGTTATCCACAGCTATATGCTCACTGTTTCCAAAGTCTCTGGCAATGTGAAAGTTGTGACTATAATGTTTTAGAACATTATAGAACCCTGTTCTTGAAGGTTAGGTAGCAACCTTCGTTGGAAGGTTAGGTAGCAACAGTATTCTTCTTCTCCTGCACAGATTGTTTAACTGACTAGCTGGAGGTGGAGTTGTAACATAACCAGAAGAAAACTGTTTATTTTGTTTGATTAACAGAGTGAGGCATATTTAGATTCATAATAGCATCACACCTTTGTGATAGTCAGCCATAGATGGGTGGTTATGCTCTTGACATATTTGTGTTGTCAGAGCTGACAGAGGGTGGGTGGGGTGAGTCTGTGAGATGCATAGGGGAGCCTGCCTTAGGCCATCATGGGGAAGCAGATTTTTTTTTCTGGGTGGGGACTCCGGAGCTGTTTTTCTTAATCATAATGTATCTGCTCAATGTGTTCCATTCTTTATGGTGTTGAGGGTAATGCTTCTGGTTGCTGTTGTAGAGTATCTTCATCACTTATTGGTTATCTAAAGCAGGGCGGGACACTTAAGTTACAGTCCAGCTTTATGGTAAAACACTGCTTCAAACTAATCTTGATCTAGATTAAAGCCCAGTAACAGTCAGTTGATTAGTTGAATCAGTTGTGTTATAGATCGTTTACCTAAGAAACCTATATATTTATTTCCAGACTGTGAATACAATAAGGCATCATGTCATACTGGTGTCAGGGAGTGGTCTCCATAGTGACCACTTGAAAAAATACACATTTTTGTATCTAGGTTTGGTGGTGTAATTGACCTGATATGTAAATTCCACTGTACAGCTGCTCTGTTTTTGGCTGGGAGACTGAAGTGGGAACAACCCTGAAACAGAATACAGGATTAAAAGTTGAAACACAATCAGTTTGTATCCAGAAATGGATTTTGGTAAATAGGAGTGGAACTCTAAACCTGTTCCCTCTCCTGTCCCTTTCCACTTTGTAGGGCTGGATATGGTCTCACCAGTTTAAACAGATTGAAACAGATATGATTGTACTGATATTCTTTTGTGTTGTGCTGTGTAAACAAACACATTCCCATCCAGCAATCCCAGTTCTTTGGTGTTGTTTATTATGACAATAGACAAGGAAAGAGCACAGAAGATGTGCAGCACTTGCACCAGGATATTGATGGCTGTTGAATCCCTTGCATATACAGTACCAATCAAAACTTGACACACCTACTCTTTCCAGGGTTTTTCTTTATTTTTAAAATTTTCTACATTGTAGAATAATAGTGAAGACATCAAAACTATTAAATAACACATATGGAATCATGTTGTAACCAAAACAGTGTTAAACAAATATTGATATTCTTCAAAGTATCCACCCTTTGCCTTGATGACAGCTTTGCACACTCTTGGCATTCTCTCAACCAGCTTCATGAGGTGTTCAATGTGGAATTTCTTTTGTGTCGTGATGAGGTCGGGGTGGTATACAGAAGATAGCCCTATTTGGTAAAAGATTGAGTCCATATTCTGGAAAGAACAGCTCAAATAAGCAAAGAGAAACGACAGTCCATCATTACTTTAAGACATGAAGGTCAGTCAATCTGGAAAATTTCAGGAACTTTGAAAGTTTCTTCAAGTGCAGTTGCAAAAACCATCAAGCGCTATGATGAAACTGGCTCTCATGAGGACCGCCACAGGAAAGGAAGACCCAGAGTTACCTCTGCTGCAGAGGATAAGTTCATTAGAGTTACCAGCCTCAGAAGTTTGCGCCCAAATAAATGCTCCACAGACTTCAAGTAACAGACACATCTGAACATCAACTGTTCAGAATAGACTGCATGAATCAGGCCTTCATGGTCGAATTGCTGCAAAGAAACCACTACTATGGGACACCAATAATAAGAAGAGACTTGCTTGGGCCAAGAAACACGAGTAATGGACATTATACCAGTGGAAATCTGTCCTTTGGTCTGATGAGTTGAAATTTGAGGTTTTTGGTTCCAACCACCGTGACTTTGTGAGACGCAGAGTAGGTAAATGGATGATCTCCGCATGTGTGGTTCCCACCGTGAAGCATGGAGGAGGAGCTGTGATCGTGGACTTCAGGAAACAGGAGAGGGAGCACCCCCCTATCCACATCGAGGGGACAGTAGTGGAGAAGGTGGAAAGTTTTAAGTTCCTCGGCGTACACATCACGGACAAACTGAATTGGTCCACCCACACAGACAGCGTGGTGAAGAAGGCGCAACAGCGCCTCTTCAACCTCAGGAGGCTGAAGAAATTTGGCTTGTCACCAGAATCACTCACAAACTTTTACAGATGCACAATCGAGAGCATCCTGTCGGGCTGTATCACCGCCTGGTACGGCAACTGCTCCGCCCACAACCGTAAGGCTCTCCAGAGGGTAGTGAGGACTGCACAGCGCATCACCGGGGGTAAACTACCTGCCCTCCAGGACACCTACACCACCCGATGTCACAGAAAGGCCAAAAAGATCATCAAGGACAACAACCACCCGAGCCACTGCCTGTTCACCCCGCTATCATCCAGAAGGCGAGGTCAGTACAGGTGCATCAAAGCTGGGACCGAGAGACTGAAAAACAGCTTCTACCTCAAGGCCATCAGACTGTTAAACAGCCATCACTAACATTGAGTGGCTGCTGCCAACATACTGACTTAAATCTCTAGCCACTTTAAACATAGGAATTGGATGTAACAAATGTATCACTAGCCACTTTAAACAATTTTGTATATAATGTTTACGTATCCGACATACTCATATCAAATGTATACACTGTACTCTAAACCATCTACTGTATCTTGCCTATGCCGTTCGGCCATCGTCCCAAATCTCTAGCCACTTTAATAATTATAATTGGATGAAATAATGTATCACTAGCCACTTTAAACAATGCCATTTATATAATGTTTACATATCCTACATTACTCATCTCATATGTATATACTGTACTCCATACCATCTACTGCATCTTGCCTATGCCGGTCAGCCATCGCTCATCCATATATTTATATGTACATACTCGTATTCATTCCTTTACTCTTGTGTGTATAAGGTAGTTGTTGTGAATTTGTTAGATTACTTGTTAGATACTACTGCATGGTCGGAACTAGAAGCACAAGCATTTCGCTACACTCGCATTAACATCTGCTAACCATGTGTATGTGACAAATAAAATTTGATTTGATTTGATTTGATTTGATTTGATTTGATTTGATTTGAT
>QNTS01006062.1:38630-54209 GCA_003317085.1 Hucho hucho
ACTTGCTGTGGAAGCTAGATTCCCATAGCTGCACCCATTAGTCTATGATCAGTGACTAGGCATATTAACACACACATACAAATGGACAGTATACAAACTCATATTACTATGTTGGGAGGAAATGACTCAGGTAGTATTATCTGTGGTCTGTTGAGTAATAGTGTCACCTGATAGTGGATAAAGTGCGATACTCTAGAAGTGTTTCTAGTTACTGTAAAGATGGGTGAAAGATTTCTGAATCAGACAGCACACAGACACATGACATTCCTTTTCACCTCTCTTTCACTAGTTCCTAACAGTTCATACCAGTTCACTTCCAGTAGTGTGCAACAAATATAGTTTCTCTCCCTCCCTCCCAACTATACCAGGGAAGTCCCTGTGTGATTATGAATGACTTAGCATTGGAGTTCCAGGCTTGATATTGAACCAGAGAGTATGTGAAATCAGTCCCCAGCCACACCTACTCACACCACTCTGCCTAGACATTGTCTGTTATACAATTATTATTATAATACATCATTATATATCTAGTAATATAAACATAATATATGTTTTGTACATAGTAGAATATGAAATATGATTACGATATGTATTACCGTTTTCCAGTTAGTCACTGAGGAAATGACTTTTGGATCCAATGTCATGCTTTTAGCAAATTAAATGGACCCATAGACACTGATTTAAAGTTTCCCTCTAATGAAGTAGTGTTGGGGAAGCTGATCCTAGATCTGTGCCTATGGACTACTCTGACCCAGATCAGATTTTACTGTTGTCTTTAGGTCAGCTAGTGCTTATAGTGAGGGATGTAGGACTGGCATCTTTCCACATCTTATATTGGTTTATATTCTATGTGAGCGCAAATCAAATAGCCCGATTCCAAACTGCTACCTTGCTGCTATCCCTAGGAGCTTATTGACTTCCCTTTGTGGATCTGAAAGGACAACTATAAGTGGAAGGATAATGGTGTGTTAGACCTGCAGGGGAAGTTAAAATGGGTCTAGAGAATCATAACTGCTGTTGTAGAAATACTGACAGGATATATAACACATTATTAGGCTTCTGACATGACAACCAAATTACTTATTTTTGTTCAATTTCATAATGAATGATACTGACTGTATTTGTTAATGTGATTTTTTATTGAATCATTAGTCATGTGTATACCACTCATTTCTGTTTGCTTTGCTCACCTGCTCAACAACTTGTATTAAAACATCCTGCTACACATCTTTGTGTCTTGTTGGTTTAGTCTGTTTTCCCTTGATTGATTTAATAAATTTGTGACAGTACCGTACTCCACTCAGACTGCTATTTAGATATCATTTAAGAGCCATGCTTTAAACGTATCCATTGGTGTATTAACTTGGTTTATGTGCATTATCTGACCCCTGTATGTACTGGCTTACTGCCAGAGCTGGGTATAAGACAAAGATAGCAATGTAGGGAAATGCTGGGGACAGCCACGGCTTTCCCTCTCTCTCTCTCTGTTTCTGTCTCTCCGTCTGTCTCTCTCTCTGTATGTGTTTGACGTTGACACCATACAGTATTACATTTGTCTAACAAGTAAATCTCTCCTTAACACTCAAACTACTTCACAGTTGATATAATGTAGTCTAGTGATTGACTTCAGTAAACACATGTACTGCTGCATAACCTCTCTTCCTCCTGGCTCTTAGCTGTTGATAAGCAAATGCTTCCGTAGGTTGTGGTTAGGTTTAGAATAAGGGTTAGGGTTATGGATGGGATTAGGTTAGGAGGAGAGTTAAGGCTAGGGTTAGTGGATAGTTAGTTTAAATGTTGACAGTTATTGAACATCTACAAGCCATCTACTTGAGACTATCTCAATAAAGTGTTAACAAAATAATTGGGGTAATTGTTGAATAACCTGTGGTTAACTTACAGTGGGTCACAGGGCTGAAGTGGCACCACCTTTCAATACAGTCAGCCTAGATGAGATTTGTTCTCCTGAGTTGTCTTCATCTGTATTTCAATACAGCTACATGATTTCTCAGAATTCCTGATGATTCTAAAGACAGACCTGGTCATATCAGCTCTACCTTACCTGACACCCTAGACCCACTTCAATTTGCTTACCACCCCAATAGATCCACAGACGATGCAATCGCCACTGCACACTGCCTCATCCCATCTGGACAAGAGGAATGCCTACGTAAGAATGCTGTTCATTGACTATAGCTCAGCATTCAACACCATTGTACCATCCAAGCTCATCATTAAGCTTGGGGCACTGAGTCTGAACCCCGCCCTGTGCAACTGGGTCCTGGACTTCCTGACGGGCCGTCCCCAGGTGGTGAAGGTAGGAAACACCTCCACTTCGCTGATCCTCAACACTGGGGCCCCACAAGGGTGCGTGCACAGCCCCCTCCTGTACTCCCTGTTCACCCATGACTGCGTGGTCACGCACGCCTCAACTCAATCATCAAGTTTGCAGATGACACAACAGTAGTAGGTCTGATTACCAACAATGACGAGACAGGGAGGTGAGGGCCCTGGGAGAGTGGTGCCAGGAAAATAACCTCTCACTCAGCGTCAACAAAACAAAGGAGCTGATAGTGGACTTCAGGAAACAGCAGAGGGAGCACTCCCCTATCCACATCAACAGGACAGCAGTGGAAAAGGTGGAAAGCTTCAAGTTCCTCAGTGTACACATTACTGACAATCTGAAATGGTCCACCGACACAGACAGTGTGGTGAAGGCGCAACAGCGCCTCTTCAACCTCAGGAGGCTGAAGAAATTTGGCTAGGCCCCAAAACCCTCAAACCTTTACAGATGGACAATTGAGAGCATCCTGTCAGGCTGTATCACCGCCTGGTACGGCAACTGCACCGCCCGCAATCACAGGGCTCTCCAGAGGGTGGTGCGGTCTGCCCAACGCATCACCGGGGGCAAACTACTTGTCCTCCAGGACACCTACAGCACCCGATGTCACAGGAAGGCCAAAAAGATCATCAAGGACATCAACCACCCGAGCCACGACTTGTTCACCCCGCTATCATCCAGAAGGTGAGGTCAGTACAGGTGCATCAAAGCTGGGACCGAGAGACTGAAAAAAAAACACTTCTATCTCAAGGCCATCAGACTGTTAAATACCCAACACTAGCCGGCCACTCCGACATTGCTCGTCCTAATATTTATATATTTCTTAATTCCATTCTTTCACTTTTAGATTTGTGTGTGTTAGATAAAACTGCAATGTTGGAGCTAGAAACACAAGCATTTTCGCAACACCTGTCACAATCTTCAATGAAGGACCAAGGTGCAGCATGGCGGGTTGAGAAAAACATGTTTATTAGTCTAACTCACCCAAACAAAAACAATGACCGCCGATCATACGGTGTAGCACCAACAGCACATAAACACTAACAGAGTCAACTTCCCACAAAGACAGGAGGGAAAAGGGCTGCTTAAGTATGGTTCCCAATCAGAGACAACGATAGACAGCTGTCCCTGATTGAGAGCCATACTTAGCCAAAACAAAGAAATACAAATAGGAACATAGAATTCCCACCCCAACTCACACCCTGACCAAACCAAAATGAGACATAAACAGGCTCATACAGGTCAGGGCGTGACAACACCCCCAATAACATCTGCAAAATATGTGTACGTGACCAATAAAATTTTATTTGATTTGATAGTATGAGGCCATAAGGGAAAGGGGAGAGAGAGATTACTTTTATTGTCTAACTGTCTGATAACTGCCAGTATTAATGCCACTTCATTACTGAGGAAGTTAACTGTACCATACTGGACGCAGATGCTTCAGATGGCTTTGTTACAAACTGAGGCTTGAGACTCTCTATAGGCCTGTTAACAGAAATCAAACCTGTTTGACACAACATTTTGTTATCTTTCAAGTCTACCATTGCCTTATTCTATCTCCTATTTGTCTGTGCTGATTTATTAGCAGTGGTGTAAAGTACTTAAGTAAAAATGCTTTGAAGTACTGCTGCTTAAGTAGTTATTTTTAATATCTGTACTTTACTTTACTATTTGAAGTTTTGACAACTTTTACTTTTACTTCACTACATTCCTATAGAAAATGTACTTTTTACTTCATATATTTTCCCTGACACCCAAAAGCACTCATCACATTTTCAATGCTTAGCAGCACAGAAAAATGGTCCAAAGGTCCAATTCACACACGTATCAAGAGAACATCCCTGGTCATCCCTATTACTTCTGATCTGGCGGACTCACTAAACATACATGCTTTATTTGTAAATTATGTCTGAGTGTTGGAGTGTGCCCTTGGCTATCCATAAATAAATAAAAACAAGATAAGAAATTATTTATACTTTTACTTGTACTTTTGATATATTTTAGCAATTACATTTACTTTTGATACTTAAGTATATTTAAAACCAAATACTTTTAGGCTTTTACTCAAGTAGTATTTTACTGGGTGACTTTCACTTTAACTTGAGTCATTTTCTATTAAGGTATCTTTACTTTTACTCAAGTATGACAATTGAGTACATTTTCCACCACTGTTCATTAGTGATTTGTTAGTGATTCATTAGTGCCGACACATTGGGTTTAAGTTGTGAATACAGTCAAATTGGAAATCAGGTGGAAACATTCCAAAGCAATTCTAACATACGCTTGCCGATTTCAAGATGTCATTCTTGCATTCTAAATGGGTGTGACAGACAGTAAGACAGTAACTGTTATTTAGTCACCTGAGAGACAAAAGGAAGAAATACACTCATTGAAAGGAACTTTGTCCCATGATTATTACAGAGGCTTGCAATGAGACAGACACACAGCTATGTTGCAAAGACTCTGTCAGCTCTTTGAGAATGATTGCATGTTGCAAAGATATCAAATCAAATCAAATCAAATTTTATTTGTCACACATACACATGGTTAGCAGATGTTAATGCGAGTGTAGCGAAATGCTTGTGCTTCTAGTTCCGACCATGCAGTAGTATCTAACAAGTAATCTAACAAATTCACAACAACTACCTTATACACACAAGAGTAAAGGAATGAATACGAGTATGTACATATAAATATATGGATGAGCGATGGCTGACCGGCATAGGCAAGATGCAGTAGATGGTATGGAGTACAGTATATACACANATGATCTTTTTGGCCTTTCTGTGACATCGGGTGGTGTAGGTGTCCTGGAGGGCAGGTAGTTTACCCCCGGTGATGCGCTGTGCAGTCCTCACTACCCTCTGGAGAGCCTTACGGTTGTGGGCGGAGCAGTTGCCGTACCAGGCGGTGATACAGCCCGACAGGATGCTCTCGATTGTGCATCTGTAAAAGTTTGTGAGTGATTTTGGTGACAAGCCGAATTTCTTCAGCCTCCTGAGGTTGAAGAGGCGCTGTTGCGCCTTCTTCACCACGCTGTCTGTGTGGGTGGACCAATTCAGTTTGTCCGTGATGTGTACGCCGAGGAACTTAAAACTTTCCACCTTTCCACCTGTATGACTGATTTGACTGGTGAGATGTTGCTGTAAGTGTACCACGATGACGTGACAAGTCGTTGACGGATAATTACCTGCAATTCCCATCTTTACGATTTCTGACCCCTCATCTCACTTCCCCTCAAGCCCCGCTAGCTGTAACAGTTGTGGTTACAGATGTAGCTGTTCCCTTTTCTGTGCAGGAAACTTATGCAGTGACTTTGCACTTTTTATTCACACATAGAGAGGGGAAGACTGACTGTAACCTACTCCTTTAATGTACTTTCCCCTAACTCAATCCAAACAATGGATTAAATAATTGTTTTGTTTGTGGTGGAATATTTCCCTTAAAACAAGAGTATAGTATCCCATGTTTTTACATTTACAGTATGTCCCCATGGTAACCAGATGAGAGAGACATGCCTGTGTTCTGTCTGAAAAACCTTGCAACCTCACATCCGGTACTGTCCAGTTCCAGTCTGGTCCCCTCATGGGAAATGTCCACCTTTTGACTTTGTCACGACTTCTCCCGAAGTCGGTTCCTCTCCTTGCTTGGGCGGAGTTCGGTGGTCGACGTCACCGGTTTTCTAGCCATCGCCGATCCACTTTTCATTTTTCCATTGGTTTTGTCTTGTTTTACACACCTGGTTTCAATCCCACAATTACTTGTTCATTATTTAACCCTCTGTTCCCCCATGTTTGTTTGTGAGTGTTTGGTTATTGTATTGCGGTCTGTATTTGTGGGCTTGGCAAGTTTTTGACGTTTATTCTTATAATATTGTGTAAAATTGCTATTATTTACTCATATCTGCTGTCCTGCGCCTGACTCCTACACCAGCTACACACAGACTCATTACAGACTTGACCAAGAGATCATCCCAACAAACCTGTCAAGGCACCTTCACAGCATGAACATGATGACGCATTAACTCATACATTCTCAACATATCAATTCAAGCTTCTTGGAAGGAGCCAACTTTCTAACGGAATATCAGTCTTGTCACCAGTGAGTCTCTCTCTCTCTCATTTTTCTCATTCCAACTCTGTATGGGGACACAATTAAATAGAGCTTAGGTCAGGTGATCCTTTGTAAGCGTGGAAGACAGTTCACCTCTCTCTGGAAGTACTATAATATTCAGTCTGCTTTACATAACTGGTCTGATATACAGTCTGTTTCTCGTGGACAGTCTACGTAAACATAAATCTGACCAATTACTCAAGACTTTAATTTTGGGTTAACTGAGATTACAGGCCCACAAACTACAGTCCACACTGATGTAGTCACATAATTTAATAATTTACGAATACTGTTATGTGAGACAGGAAGCGACAGTATCCTCTCATGGTGTAACAAGTCAAGTTTGTTGGGAAGGAGCCAACTTTCTCACAGAATATCAGTCATGCCACCACTGAGTGTTTTGTACAGGTCCCAGCTGAGGAAGAACAATGTTCTCTCTGTGGTATAAAGTGAGCCTATACTCCTTCAATTAAGACCAGGCAGAGGCCATAGACTGAAGGGTTTTTACTATTGAGACCATACCAAGGCAAGGCCAACAACAACTGCTTCATCATAATTCCATGACATCATATTCCTGCATGCAGCCCTCATTTGATGATGAGGATCCTCACACAGTTGTGATTGGTTGAGCTGGTATAGGGTGATGTGGTGCTGAGGTCTCTAAAGTTACTATTCTTTAGAGAGTTAAACTGAACAGTGCTGGAGAACTGATACACACAACCTACTTTCTATAAACTGCAATCATAAACTCACTTTCCACTTCCAGCAAAACAAGTGGGAAACAATGGCGAAGGAGGAGTTAATGGGGAATCCCCTGATGCACAGATGTAATTGGTTGGTCAAGTTGGTGTAAGGGGATTTGAACCTTTAACTTTGTCAGGAGCTGTCTGGAAATGAATTGGGGTAGTTGTTGAATAACCTAGATTTTGCATGACATCTTGTGATTTATAAAAGAAACATGCTTATTTGTGATTGGGATACATAGATACATAATATAAACCACCTTTCTCATATTTTAAGAAACTTGCCCGCTTGTTGTGGTTTCTGCGACTTCCTGTTCCTGTTCATCTTAGCTGGCTCACCAGGAAATTTGGCAGTGCATAAAACACATGTAGTGACTTGCCGCTTCAGATTCATATTTACAGCCACATGCTCTGCCACAGATACAGTTACACACACACACACACCACTCACAAACAAACACAAACACACATACCACACACACACACATTCACACACACAGCTGTAGGCGCAGAGGGAGCACAGCATACCAGGGCAGCGTGTCACTACACTCCACATTAAAGAAACACAGGCCCCCTCTGATACACAGTTATTATTGGTTAAGCTGGTATATTGTGATCACTGATAGTCCTGAGGTCACTATAGTTTATCTTCCCCAGTGAGCCAAACAACCTGGAAAGGAGTGCAGATAAACACATTCAAACATCAGAGGTAACATAACATGACGGTGAGTCATTGTCAGACTCATTTTTGGTCAAAGAAGACTGCCTGTTCCTCGCTTGCCATCTAATGACCCTCCCTGCCATCTACATGGTTCTGATCAGTAGGTTTATATTTCATTTTTCTTGGTGTACCTCACGTACTATAGTGTCCCTGTTTTTGTATTCCTCCTCTTCTCTCCCCTCCGTGTCCATGGTAACCTACTGAATAACAGACACATTTCTGTATCCCCCAACCCTCCCTATAGGCTACACATTCAGGCTATAACCCTGGTTATTTGCCCTGATAGCTCACACAAGTCTGTTATCCACAGCTATATGCTCACTGTTTCCAAAGTCTCTGGCAATGTGAAAGTTGTGAGTATAATGTTTTAGATCAGGGCTTTCCAACCCTGTTCATGGAGAGCTACGATCTGGTAGGTTTTCACTCCAAATCTAATCTAGCACACCTGATTCTAATAATTATCTGCTTGATGAACTGAATCCGTTTTTTTTTTTATTAACCATTGTTTAACTAGGCAAGTCAGTTAAGAATAAATTCTTATTTACAATGACGGCCGACACCGGCCAAACCTAGACAACGCTGGGACAATTCTGCGCTGCCCTATGGGACTCCCAATCACAGCCAGTTGTTATACAGCCTGGAATCAAACCAGGGTGTTTGTAGTGACGCCTCAAGCACTGAGATGCAGTGCTTTAGACCGCTGCGCTACTCGGGAGCCCACTGATGTTGGAGTGAAAACCTACAGGAGGGTAGCTCTCCAGGGTTGGAAAGCCCTGTTTTAGATTATAGTTGTCAAGTGTGTGTATTCTTCTTTAGTAGTTCTTATGCATTTAGCTCAGACTGTAGGTACTGTGAGGTCTCATGTTTCAGACTGGTGTCAGAGAGGAACAGCATTGTGATCCAGAACCTTCTATTTAACTAAACAGTCTGGCACATCATATTATGTGAGGTGTGTGTGGGAGGGGAGGCTGGGAGTGTGGCGTGACTGCTGAAAAGAGGGGGTGGTTGCTCTTCTCTTCCTGCACCTCGGTTGGAAGGTTAGGTAGCAACAGTATTCTTCTTCTCCTGCACAGATTGTTTAACTGACTAGCTGGAGGTGGAGTTGTAACATAACCAGAAGAAAACGGTGTATTTTGTTCGGTTAATAGAGTGTCACGAATGTTTACGTGCCACAGAGGGTGGCTTTGCTTTTGACATATTTGTGTTGTCAGAGCTTATTTGCTTGACATGCTTGAATATGCTCCTCTTAATATGTAGTAGTAGAAAACTATTACCCAAGGGGGAACTGGTTCAGTTGCATTGCTGCTTATTTAATAATTCCCTGGAGGTTTAGTTAATCATTTTATTACAACTTGTCAGACACTTCTACACCTCCTTATAGGCTATTACCCTGTTTATTTGCCCTGATATCTAGCATTAGTCTGTTATCCACAGCTATCTGCTCATTGTTTTCCAAAGTATCTGGCAAAGTGAAAGTTATGAATCTAATGTTTTAGATTATAGTAGTGAAGAGTGTTCATTATTCTTTAGTAGTTCTTATGCATTTACCTCAGACTGTAGGTACTGTGAGGTGTCATGTTTCAGACTGGTGTCAGAGAGAGGGGCAGAGAGAGAGAGAGAGAGGCAGAGAGAGACAGCATTGTGATCCAGTAGTCTGGTGTGAATGTATTTAGTACAGTTTGATCTTTAAAGGATACCTTTTTAGATGTTTCACAATTTTTTTCTTTATGAAATTCACTTGTCCTCCCCTTCCTCCTCTGAGAAGCCTATACTGGATCACAGAAGGCGAAGGCTGTGGCTTACCTTCCCTGCCATTTGTGGTCTGGTAAACTGCCCTTAGTGGCTTAGCATCCTATTTCAGTCATGAGTTAAAGTTGGAGTCACTTAGTTAATACTACAGAATGTGGTATTAATGTTCAAATCAAATTGTATTGGTCACACACACACATGGTTAGCAGATGTTAATGCGAGTGTAGCGAAATGCTTGTAAACAGTGTCGCCCTTGTTACTGTAACTGTTGTATTCTGTCATATCATTCATAGTCATCAGTTCTGAGGATGCAAAGCACTTAAAAGTCAAGTTTACCAGGCCAACAGACCTGGATCTATATTACTCAGACCACTGAATAATGTAAATCCATGCGCTGTCACACAGGTCTATGAAGGAGAAATGTAGTCCTTTAGGACAGTGGCTCAACCTTTTTCGGTTTTACTGTTCCACCAACTGAATATTGCTCTGCCCGGAGTGAGCCTGAAGCACTCCCTTATGTGCATTTTACCAGTAGGCCTATGGTTTCACTGTTCTAGGGAATGTTTAAAACCCATTTCACTGGTGCGCATAGAAACTCTGCTTCCAATGAAACAATGAGTATCACACATGAGAGATAGACGCAGCTGAAAAACGTCTATACCCAGATACATTGTGTGACACCAGAAAGTTGGCAATAAATGCAACACAATATAGATTAAGATTTATTTGAGAAAGTTAAAAAAAGAATCTGAATATGAAAATGTATTAAAAGATTACAACTGTAAGAAGAGTTAAAGAGATGGAATGAAGGCAGAGATAATGTAGCAGCATCCTGATCTGGAGGTTTGGTCCAAACAGCTTGGTTAACGGATGGGTAGTCCTGAGGGCTGTCCCTGTCACTTTCTCCTACAGAAAGAGAGAGGGAAGAGAATGAAAAGGTTGCAGCAAGCAGTATCTAGGAATGTGGTGGGCAAGTCCTCAGTGACATTATAATCACAGTATCTATGAATGTCTGGTGGTCAGGTCCTCAAGTGACATTATAATCACAGTATCTATGAATGTGTCTGGTGGTCAGGTCCTCAGTGACATTATAATCACAGTATCTATGAATGTGTCTGGTGGTCAGGTCCTCAGTGACATTATAATCACAGTATCTATGAATGTGTCTGGTGGTCAGGTCCTCAGTGACATAATCATAAGCCATATCGTTACAGCCAGAACACACTCACCCTTATACGACATGGTTTCTATTTCTGTTGCGCTTCTTGGTATGCCAGTAAACAATGCCAATGCGGAACAGGGATAACAGGACAGGAATAATAATAAGTAACCACCACAGTTCACCCCCTTAAGAACAACAGATAAAGGAACACAAAATGATGGAATAAGTATGTATCATATTACATTTGGAGGACTCATTATTTACAATGAGGAGGAATCATAAAGCATTAATCAATCAACAGATTAATAAAATTACAAAAAACAGACAGTAAAATGTGCAAAGCCACTGAGGAGAATATTAGATTAGTCTGTGTCAGAGTGAAATTGTCAGTGTTGAGCATTGCTGCTATGTGTATTTCTGCACTCACCAGGATGTCCATTTTGACCACCAGCTCCAGTGAGGTCTGAACCTGTCACCAAGACAAACAACTCATTACAGCCAGACTTTTTTTTCACTGAACTATACACAGAACAATTAAGTCTCGCTGTCAAAGTTAGGACGGGATTCAATCCGATTGCGAATTTGGACAATGCGCCATTTTAAGGTAACTTTCAATTGAGCCCCTGTGAATGTGGTCTCTGCGAACACAGGAACATTACATTTAAAACATGCATCGTGGGCAAAGCGCAATCAGACTGAATCCCTGCCTTAGTGTTCAATTCAGCAAGGGACACTGCATAAAAAGTCCTGTGTAAAATGACCATAAGATTCTCTACAGCCAGTTTGTGAAAATACAGAATGTTTGAATCAATGACACTCACTATTCACAGTAGTTGGTGCGAAGCCAATGACAGAGCAATCTGAAATAGCAGAACAGGGTTGATTAGCCTACATTCAACAACTGACAGACAGATCACATACATTATAGACATTTTGGGTTTGGTTAACAGAGTTCTCATGCTCTATAATAAAGCCTACTTCCTATAGCCCCCTGGGATTACTGACACCCAGGACCATCGATTTGTTCACTCTACCCACTAGCATTTCTTCCACGTTGTACTATCTCGAGCCTTCACAGAGACACTCACTGGTTTGTTCATAGTTGGTAATGGCTGTGCTTTTGGCCTCCAGGGCAGGTTGGATGCTCTCTGAGACATTTCTGCACAAAGCGTAGTAATAATCCAGGCTACACATGGTGCACCTCCCAGAAGGAGGATAGGGAGTGGAGGTGCATTTCTGGAAAGGGCCTGGCACCAGCAGATTCTTGTTCAGATCCCCATTGAGATCATAAAATATCTCCACCTCTGGGCACTTTGTGTGATCACACTGGAAACACACGTCCTTCATTGCAACTGAGAGAAAGAGAGAGATGTATTCACACAAACAGGCAGAGGAGGATTACACTGTTGGCCAGAACAGAAAACTCATCACAACGGCCATCCAGTGGAATAGAGACAAAAAATTACCAGTATCATGTTAACTTTGGTTTTAATCTTGGGCTTTAATAGTTTATAGTGTTAATATATGTAAAGATCATTCAATGTAAAGATCATTCTATAGCTGGGGGGGGGGGCATTTTTCTCATGTGAGGCATTAATACTGATGAATGATAGTATGTTGACATACCGACCTTTTTCGAATCCTGATGTTTTGAAACCAACGTGTGAAATAACGTACCAGGAATATTATTCTAACTCAAACACTACAAATTCCAGCAATCATTTGTCATCCCATCTCTTCAAGTATGAGTTTTAGGACATTCTTAACTTTATGAAATTCCTAAAAGGAAAGAAGAAATAAAGTTTGTCCTTCCTGATTTTACTGAACTTTTGGCATTTGGAGGGCAGCGTAAGATAAGAGAATAATTCCAGTCTGGCAGAATATCAGGGAAGACAACAAACAGCATGACGGTCTCAGGTTGTTGGCGACGTGTGATCTAGCGCCTACCGTCCGGAACAGGTTCAACAACCCAACCCACAGGCTACAATGAAAATAAACTCACGTGGTGGGTGTATCCTTTGGTACCGGGCCCGGTATGTGCTCTAGTCCCACTGCTATGTACCGGCGCGTGCAGTCCTATACCCTCACCGCCTCTAGTCTACTTCAAATAAGACACGCGCATCCCACTCCACTTGCTGGAGGAGCGTTTCACCGGCTCTTCCTCCTGAGAGTTTGGAAAGCTCTCGACTGCGCATATCGAAGTGAATTTCGGCAAATTTCTGTTAATAATATTTCTAAATAAAATGAAAATAGACAGCAGTCACTGTTTACCAGAGGATGTTATGTAGCCTTTTTTGCTACCAAGCGTAAAAAGAACAGTGTTGCACTTGATTGAGGGCAGTGTTGCCAACTTAGCTGCCAACTTTAGTGAGTACTCTGACCCCTCTAGCGACACATGTTCCAAAAAATCGACTAGCGACAAATCTAACGACTTTTTCTGGTGTTATTGGAGACTCTGACGTAATAGCACGTATCGTACTTACTCTTCTCAACGAGCAGCGGGTGCTGCCTGCCGTGGGCCCCACCCCCGTCCCAAAGCACTCACAGGCGGCTCAGTCCTCGCGCAGCAGTCCCTCCCAGCTGTAGTCAGAGCAGATGTTCACCCCTCCGCGTCCAGACTGCAAATGAATCTCGCATGCGGGAAGCAGTTGCCAACTCCTCAGAAAGTAGCTATTGGCTGTCCTAAAAGTCACTAGAAGTCGCTAAATGACGCCATCACCTAATTTGCATAATTAGCCATGTAATTGTGATGGACGCTGTACTGTAGGAGAGAGGAATAACGTTGTGGGAGAGACAAAAAGTGAGTAAAAAACACCCTAAATATGTTTAGAACTACAAATGAACTACCATTTATTTATTTTTGTATACAATCTACATTAACAATCTAAATGGACCATTTATGGCGTTACGCGGCAAGTCACCTTCACGCAGAGCCAGAGCCAAGACATATCTGTTTATTTTTCAAGCGACCACAAGGTGGCAGCAGAATCAAGAAAGCTAAAACCACCTATGTAGCTACCGCGCTTTCACATGTCCGGTTATGGTCCAGATCATGGAGCGTTTGATACCGTGATCCGCGCTATAAAGCACGTGTGATACGCAAACGAACCCTGGCTGAAACGAATCCTGGACCAGCGTGAGTAGTAGTAGGCTATATATACACTGCTCAAAAAAATAAAGGGAACACTAAAATAACACATCCTAGATCTGAATGAATGAAATAATCTTATTCAATACTTTTTTCTTTACATAGTTGAATGTGCTGACAACAAAATTACACAAAAATTATCAATGGAAATCAAATGTATCAACCCATGGAGGTCTGGATTTGGAGTCACACTCAAAATTAAAGTGGAAAACCACACTACAGGCTGATCCAACTTTGATGTAATGTCCTTAAAACAAGTCAAAATGAGGCTCAGTAGTGTGTGTGGCCTCCACGTGCCTGTATGACCTCCCTACAACGCCTGGGCATGCTCCTGATGAGGTGGCGGATGGTCTCCTGAGGGATCTCCTCCCAGACCTGGACTAAAGCATCCGCCAACTCCTGGACAGTCTGTGGTGCAACGTGGCGTTGGTGGATGGAGCGAGACATGATGTCCCAGATGTGCTCAATTGGATTCAGGTCTGGGGAACGGGCGGGCCAGTCCATAGCATCAATGCCTTCCTCTTGCAGGAACTGCTGACACACTCCAGCCACATGAGGTCTAGCATTGTCTTGCATTAGGAGGAACCCAGGGCCAACCGCACCAGCATATGGTCTCACAAGGGGTCTGAGGATCTCATCTCGGTACCTAATGGCAGTCAGGCTACCTCTGGCGAGCACATGGAGGGCTGTGCGGCCCCCCAAAGAAATGCCACCCCACACCATGACTGACCCACCGCCAAACCGGTCATGCTGGAGGATGTTGCAGGCAGCAGAACGTTCTCCACGGCGTCTCCAGACTCTGTCACGTCTGTCACATGTGCTCAGTGTGAACCTGCTTTCATCTGTGAAGAGCACAGGGCGCCAATGGCGAATTTGCCAATCTTGGTGTTCTCTGGCAAATGCCAAACGTCCTGCACGGTGTTGGGCTGTAAGCACAACCCCCACCTGTGGACGTCGGGCCCTCATACCACCCTCATGGAGTCTGTTTCTGACCGTTTGAGCAGACACATGCACATTTGTGGCCTGCTGGAGGTCATTTTGCAGGGCTCTGGCAGTGCTCCTCCTGCTCCTCCTTGCACAAAGGCGGAGGTAGCGGTCCTGCTGCTGGGTTGTTGCCCTCCTACG
This sequence comes from Hucho hucho, assembly GCA_003317085.1. NCBI lineage: Eukaryota > Metazoa > Chordata > Actinopteri > Salmoniformes > Salmonidae > Hucho > Hucho hucho. The sequence goes on from QNTS01006062.1 coordinate 53,736, forward strand.
GCCTCCTCCACGTCTCCTGATGTACTGGCCTGTCTCCTGGTAGCGCCTCCATGCTCTGGACACTACGCTGACAGACACAGCAAACCTTCTTGCCACAGCTCGCATTGATGTGCCATCCTGGATGAGCTGCACTACCTGAGCCACTTGTGTGGGTTGTAGACTCCGTCTCATGCTACCACTAGAGTGAAAGCACCGCCAGCATTCAAAAGTGACCAAAACATCAGCCAGGAAGCATAGGAACTGAGAAGTGGTCTGTGGTCACCACCTGCAGAACCACTCCTTTATTGGGGGTGTCTTGCTAATTGCCTATAATTTACACCTGTTGTCTATTCCATTTGCACAACAGCATGTGAAATTTATTGTCAATCAGTGTTGCTTCCTAAGTGGACAGTTTGATTTCACAGAAGTGTGATTGACTTGGAGTTACATTGTGTTGTTTAAGTGTTCCCTTTATTTTTTTGAGCAGTGTATATA
>QNTS01006062.1:55628-67429 GCA_003317085.1 Hucho hucho
GAGACTGAGTCGGCCTCAGAACAAGCAGATGAGCCACCACCACAGCCCATCACTCAAAGCAGGGTACAGCTACAGACGGAACCCGAGGAGCTGGGGTCAACCCAAGGGGGTGAGAGCGGTCCAGAAGTGCCAGGGCACCAGAGGTTAACAGGCCAGTATGGAACAGCCCAACTGAATGACCCTACACTCATTAATGCTTTGAAAAATGTGAAAGTTGTGGATGGAATAGTTCCCAGTAATCTTCCAATAGTGTACCCATATTTTGCAATTAAGAATGGGCTGCTCTACCAAATAAAAAAAGAGGGGGAGGAGACTATAGAGCAATTGCTTGTGCCCCAAACCCATAGGGCCACAGTACTGCAACTAGCCCACACATCTGCTTGGGGCACATTTAGGGGTGGAAAAAACCAAAGAAAGAGTGTTAAAACGGTTCTTTTGGCCTGGGGTGCATAAGGAAGTAGAGAACTACTGCCGTAGTTGCCCGCAGTCCCTTGATTCCTTTACCCATCATCGAAACCCCCTTTGAGAGAATTGGGATGGACATTGTGGGGCCTCTCCCGAGGAGCGGCAGGGGTCACCAATATATTTTGGTGATGGTAGACTATGCAACCCGCTACCCTGAAGCGGTACCGTTAAGGAAAGCTACATCAAGACAAATTGCCAAAGAATTATTCCTGATGAGTACTAGAGTGGGTATCCCAAAAGAAATTCTTACAGACCAGGGGACCCCATTCATGTCTCGGGTAATGAAAGAGCTCTGCACCCTCCTAAAGGTTAGGCAAATAAGAACGTCAGTGTATCATCCGCAGACAGACGGCCTTGTGGAGCGTTTTAATAAGACCCTCAAGCAAATGCTTCGTAAGACCATTGACACGGATGGCAGAAANTTCAGAAAAGAATTCCTGGTGCAGACTGATGCCTCTGAGGTGGGTCTAGGAGCAGTCCTTTCTCAAACACATCAAGGCGAGGAACATCCGGTCCTCTACATCAGTAGGAAACTGGCAAAGCACGAGAAAAATTATGCCACAATTGAGAAAGAGTGCCTGGCTATTAAATGGGCACTAGAGGCACTCAAGTACTACCTATTGGGGAGGAAATTTGTATTAATGACAGACCATGCACCACTGCAATGGATGGCCCGGAATAAGGAGAGCAATGGCAGAATAACTGCAAGCCTTCAACTTCTCTGTTGTCCACAGGCCTGGACGATGCCATGGAAATGCTGATGCCCTCTCTCGCAAGGATGTCCTCCTCACAGTGGCCTGCCGACCAAGAGCCTCAGAGCAAAGGAGGGGGGTATGTGGCATCATGAGAGGGCGTGTTCTAGAGGGCAGATACATTGCCCTCAGATGGCTGGAGCAAGATGGCCGTCTTTGAAGGACTACAAAACCCAGGCTGCTTGAGAGTACAGCTGGAGCTAGTGAGACCAGCAGCAGGCTCTAATAAGGGGTGTGAGAAACTGTTGTTGGGTGTGTGTGGCTGGGGGAAAAGGACACGTACTGAGCTGGAGAGATTTATGTTGTAAACCTTTTGTTAATAATTAAACTCACCTACATACTGAAGAGACTGTTGGAGTGGTGGTTACGTGGAACTTGCACAAACTAAGGATCTGGAACCTCTCATGCTGTCACAATATATATGTCCACATGCTTGGGGTTAGAGGTTATTTATAGATAAGATAAGCCTACAGACTGACCCTAGTGATAAACCAGCCTGCTATGTGGCTGAGCCCATGTGTTCTACAATGAGGTCTCGGAGTGTTGCCAACTCCTCAGTAAGGAAAGTAGCTATTGGCTGTCCTAAAAGTCGCTAGAAGTCGCTAAATGACGTCATCGCCTAATTTGCATAATTGGCCATGTGCATGTAATTGTGATAGACGCTGTAGGAGAGAGGAATAACGTCGTGGGAGAGACGAGTAAAAAACATCCTAAATATGTTTAGAACTACAAAATAACTTTCTTCTGTTGATTCTTGATTTTTTTAATGACACAATTCCAACCCTCCTCCTTTATCCGGGCTTGGGACCGGCAAATGTGACCCAAAAGAGACACTGGCGGAGTTACTTGGTTTTTTTTATTTTATTTTTTTGTTTAGTTTTCTTAATTTGGTTTGGTTTTTGACCTTATGGTCCACTTAGGAGCCTACAACAAGTCACAGTAAAACATGACAATTTTTTACCATAACATTTTTTTGTATACAATCTAAATGGACCAAAAAGAGACAATAGAAAAAACTGTCAATGGCAATGTGAGAAAATTATGGTAACTAGTCTGGCCCTAATTCAGGTTAATAGTTTTTTTTCCAGACCCCTCTGCACACACACACAGGCTGTGCTGGCTCACAGAAAGAGTGGGTCATCGTCATGTTGGTCAAGGCTCTATGGCAGGTTCAGCAACTGAGGGAGCTGACTTAAATGAGTAAGCAGCTGATGTGCCAAAAAGCTGCAAAACATTATCAGGCAGCTGGTGCTCATAGCAGGCCTCAGCAGACAGCTTCAGTCCATATCGAATGAACAGGATGGAGTTCAGGGTCTGCAAGGACATCTGATTTCTACGTTTGCTTTTCACCACACTCATCTGGCTGAATACTCTCTCGACTTCAGCATTCGAGTGTGGCAAGGACAACACAGACACAGCAGGCATGGCAAGTTCTTGAAACGGGTTGATATCAGCTGCATCCCTGAAATTCCAAATCTCACTCCCGAAGCTCAGTGTTTTTTTTGTCTCATTCCATTTACTTAGATGGATGGCACGCCATTGCTGGACAATCTTGTCTATCTCTGCAGGGGAGTAGCCAAGGAGCTTGGCTATTTTTTTCTATTTCTCCAGGGCTCTTATTGTGCTTTAGAGTTTCCTCCACATTGAAAACGGACATGTACTGCAATGCTTCGATGTTGTCCAGCAGTCTCACCCTCAACTCATTAGTGAGGGAGATGAAGGCTACCCACCGCTTTCGGACATTGTTTTCATCCTCAGGCGCAAGGTGGAGCTCAGCTGCCTTTGACTCAAAAAGGTAACCAAGGTATGGTTTGGGACTGATGTATCCATCTATTGGCCCTTTGAGTACATCAACATTTGCCAGTGGATTCAGCACCCTGCTGCTCACAGACTTGATCAGGCTAACCAAGCTGTCAAGTAGCTTATCACATTGGAGAAGCATGTAGAGCTGCTTTCTGTGCACTTTGTCCTGTGCATTTTGAAGTGGGTAGCAGCAGTGGAGTCTGAGAAAGCAGCTCTACATGCTTCTCCAATGTGATCACATGCTGGGCATAGGGACTGACAATGCCTCTTATGACGGGGATTAACAATGGGGTCCATAAAGTGCTGAACCTGCCATAGAGAGCCTTAACCAAAATGACGATGACTCACTCTTTCTGTGAGCCAGCACAGCCTGTGTGTGTGTGGGGGCGGGTCTGAAAAAAAATAACATTAACCTGATTTAGGGCCAGACTAGTTACCATAATTTTCTCACATTGCCATTGACAGTTTTTTCTATTGTCTCTTTTTGGTCCATTTAGATTGTATACAAAAAAATGTAAAAAATGTTATGGTAAAAAATTGTCATGTTTTACTGTGACTTGTTGTAGGCTCCTAAGTGGACCATAAGGTCAAAAACCAAACCAAATTAAGAAAACTAAACAAAAAAATAAAATAAAAAAAAACCAAGTAACTCCGCCAGTGTCTCTTTTGGGTCACATTTGCCGGTCCCAAGCCCGGATAAAGGAGGAGGGTTGGAATTGTGTCATTAAAAAAATCAAGAATCAACAGAAGAAAGTTATTTTGTAGTTCTAAACATATTTAGGATGTTTTTTACTCGTCTCTCCCACGACGTTATTCCTCTCTCCTACAGCGTCCATCACAATTACATGCACATGGCCAATTATGCAAATTAGGCGATGACGTCATTTAGCGACTTCTAGCGACTTTTAGGACAGCCAATAGCTACTTTCCTTACTGAGGAGTTGGCAACACTGCGAGACCTCATTGTAGAACACATGGGCTCAGCCACATAGCAGGCTGGTTTATCACTAGGGTCAGTCTGTAGGCTTACCTTACCTATAAATAACCTCTAACCCCAAGCATGTGGACATATATATTGTGACAGCATGAGAGGTTCCAGATCCTTAGTTTGTGCAAGTTCCACGTAACCACCACTCCAACAGTCTCTTCAGTATGTAGGTGAGTTTAATTATTAACAAAAGGTTTACAACATAAATCTCTCCAGCTCAGTACGTGTCCTTTTCCCCCAGCCACACACACCCAACAACAGTTTCTCACACCCCTTATTAGAGCCTGCTGCTGGTCTCACTAGCTCCAGCTGTACTCTCAAGCAGCCTGGGTTTTGTAGTCCTTCAAAGACGGCCATCTTGCTCCAGCCATCTGAGGGCAATGTATCTGCCCTCTAGAACACGCCCTCTCATGATGCCACATACCCCCCTCCTTTGCTCTGAGGCTCTTGGTCGGCAGGCCACTGTGAGGAGGACATCCTTGCGAGAGAGGGCATCAGCATTTCCATGGCATCGTCCAGGCCTGTGGACAACAGAGAAGTTGANATATATATATATACTCACGCTGGTCCAGGATTCGTTTCAGCCAGGGTTCGTTTGCGTATCACACGTGCTTTATAGCGCGGATCACGGTATCAAACGCTCCATGATCTGGACCATAACCGGACATGTGAAAGCGCGGTAGCTACATAGGTGGTTTTAGCTTTCTTGATTCTGCTGCCACCTTGTGGTCGCTTGAAAAATAAACAGATATGTCTTGGCTCTGGCTCTGCGTGCAGGTGGTGACTTGCCGCGTAACGCCATTTCTCTGTAGTATGCACCCCTTATTTAGCTACATTGGATGGATGCTTAACTATTGTTCATGTTCAGAAGCATGCCACTGCACCGTGCATGTAGCTTGGTAGTCTTTCTGTTTCTGCTTTAGCCAGCAACTCGTCATGCATGACAATGCCAAATAAGTCTTTAAAGCAGGTAACTGTACTGCTACATGTACTGTTCCTTTTCCTAATGAGCATCATTATTACTGCTAATTAGAAAGGGGTCCTGGGGGATTGCAGTGAGCTGGCTTGTTGTTTATCAGGCAGCCTGTTCCATGGGGAGGGTATGCCACTGTCTCTGCTGCTAGGTTTAGGAACCTTACAACTGGCCTCTGTGTGGTAACCTACAGTACCATAGTCTGTTGTGTGTGTGTAGTCATGTGTAACTGTGAGGCAGGGGAAGTACTATTGTTGTGTCAATGTGGTTGGTTCACCTAATGTCCAGTCATGATGATTATATTTATGGGATCCTGAGTGGCCAGCGGTCTAAGGCACTGCATCATCACTACAGACCCGGGTTAAATCCCAGGCTGTATCACAACCGGCCGTGATCGGGAGTCCCATAGGGCGGCGCACATTTGGCCCAGCGTTGTCTGGGTTAGGGGAGGGTTTGGCCGGGGTAGGCTGTCCTTGTAAATAAGAATGTGGCCTTAACTGACTTACCTAGTTAAATAAAGGTTCAAAAATAAATATTTGAGATAGGAGTTGGCTTTTGTTGTCGCTGTGGGTCCAGTTCATCTCAAATAATGCCATTGGCAAACTCAATAGAGGTCCAATCCAATTTCACTATTTTCACAGTAGTATACAAAAACAAATACTCCCATCTCAGATTTTTTCCTGTTTTCAGAGTACATACTTTATGTCTGTATGGGTAATGATATTGTGAACACTGACAGCCTATTGAATTTGGCTCCTATGTGTTGATATTGAGCTGCTCAGATTTCACCCAGCCCTACAGGGTAGGAGTCTCCTTCTCCTATTGATGGTAGGCCATGTTAGATGTTTCTGTAACGTATTGGTCTCATGCTGTGTACATAACAGTGTCACTATCTGGATCCGCTGTGTCTGTTGACCTTTCCATTGGTTGAGGTTCATCACACACCACTCCTAAAGAGTTCCTCATAGATAGATGTTATATGTGATTTTCCAATCTCTATAGGTTGTTCTTTTTGTATACAGTAAAGGTTGAGGCTCTGGGGGAACTCAACCCTCTGGTATGCGATTCTGTATGGATCATCAACTAAAGGTCAAATGTTCAGGACCGGTTTATAATTCTAACAAGGGAATTGTTAGTCAATGCAGTGAGGAACAGCATTTGATCTCTTTGTTATTAATATGCCATTGTGTTCATATTGTTATGTATGCTTTTACACCTGCATTGCTTGCTGTTTGGGGTTTTAGGCTGGGTTTCTGTACAGCACTCTGTGACATCAGCTGATGTAAGAAGGGCTTTATAAATAAATTTGAATTGATTTGATTTATGTAATGTTTAGTCAAATATGGCCACGGCTGTTTCCCAAACTCCAGTCATCCTGTGTTCGTTGGCCTGCCACGCTGTTACAGGGAAAGATGGCAGCATTAGTTATATTACTGTGAGGCTACTTGATTGAATATAGGGCCTAGTCATTCTGACGTTCCCACCCATTGCCCAATCTCTTCATCTTCACAAATACAAATATTTGTTTACCCGCATCTCACTCTTATTGTCATTGGTGCAAACATTCCACTACCTCACTGAATGTAGAGAAGACTGAATGGAGAGAGCACTGAATGGAGAGAGCACTGAATGGAGAGAGGACTGAATGGAGAAAGCACTGAATGGAGAGAGCACTGAATGGAGAGAGCTTCTGCCCTATGTAGTCTTTGATAAGCACACAGATATGAAACAGCACTAAACCTCACTACAAGGTTGTTTTATTACCATGTTACAAAGTTGATATGATGCCATAGGGTAATCCCAAGGATCTAAACTTCCATTAAGGTGAGTTAAAGGTCATTGTGTGGAATGGATGTACAATAACAAGATCCACAGTGCCTTGATCGGTGTGCCCACTCACAGAAATGCTCCCGAGTGGCGCAGCGGTCTAAGGCATTGCATCATAGTGCAAGAGGCGTCACTGTAGTCTCTTGTTTGAATCCAGGCTGCATCACACCTGGCTGTGATTGGGAGTCCCATAGGGCGGTGCACAATTGGCCCAGCATCGTCCAGGTTTGGCTGGGGTAGGCCGTCATTGTAAATAAGAATTTGTTCTTAACTGACTTGCCTAGTTAAATAAAGGTTAAATTTAAACATAAAAAAATATATAGATACAACTATCATGTCTCTCATGTTTGAGTAGGTACAATTTGCAACTAATCACTGGTTCAGTGTTTGATGTTTTCATGTTAACGTGTATTTGAAAGTTCACCTGTGTTTGAGTCATTTGAAAAGATTTACGTAAAAGAGATTTCAAGCCTTTTTTCAAAACATTTCTTCTCTGAGAATGTATTTCTCTCTGATATAGTATGATAATGATTATCTTTTACAGAAAATGACAGTGAACTAAGGCCTGATTACTGTAACATGGTCAACATAGCGTGCAAGCTCCATTCCCACTCACAATACTCTGGGCTTGTATTAGACACACACACAGAGTGTATGCACCTCATCTGACACCTGTACAGGTAACCTCCCAGGAGGGAGGGAGGGAGGGAGGGAGAGAGAGAGAGAGGACACATACACTCTTCTCCTGCTGAACATACTGCTGTTTCATACTCTACTCCACATCCAAAAGGAAAACACCATTCAGTAAGTACATTTATCTTTGGTTTGGTTGTGGCCTCCATAATGGTTAGAACTGTGTTGGTTGTGTCCTCCATAATGGTTAGAACTGTGTTGGTTGTGCCCTCCATAATGGTTAGAACTGTGTTGGTTGTGCCCTCCATAATGGTTAGAACTGTGTTGGTTGTGCCCTCCATAATGGTTAGAACTGTGTTGGTTGTGTCCTCCATAATGGTTAGAACTGTGTTGGTTGTGCCCTCCGTAATGGTTAGAACTGTGTTGGTTGTGGCCTCCGTAATGGTTAGAACTGTGTTGGTTGTGTCCTCCATAATGGTTAGAACTGTGTTGGTTGTGCCCTCCATAATGTTTAGAACTGTGTTGGTTGTGTGTTGTTGCTCTGTCAATTGCATCATTATCTAATAAGGATTGACAGTGTGCTGCTTTTTACATTTTGAAGTAAACAATGATCTGTCTCACAGAATACGGATATTTATAATACTTTACAAAAGCCACCATTATCAATCTATTAATAGTTCATCTGTGAAAAATGCATCACTAATGTATTAAAAATGGACTAATGAACTAATTCAAATGAACAAGATATTCAGAATAGACAGGAGTGTATTTAGAGGAGACAGTCCCAGGAATTTGTAACCAATGTATATTCATATAGTCAAATAAACCTGTGACTGGTGATTATGACCGTAAACCCCAGAATCACTGCGCTCAGACAGGCAGATTGCATGACACACCTCAAGGGCAAACCCAAATGAGAAGTCAAATCTTCGGAAGCCATGCAAATGACTTAGAGAGGAAAGTCTTTTATAGAAATGATAATAGGAAAGCAGTGGTTTTGAAAGAGAGACATGGAAAGAGAGGAGAGCGAGAGAGAGAGTGAGAGGAGGAAAAGAGTACGGTAGAAAGGCAAATATAACCGAGAGATGGAGAAAGAGCGTGACATAACATATCAATTAAAGTGCATGTTTTTCTCAGCATGTTCTCCTTTACCCCCAGTGGGCTTACTCTATGGGGCAGGTAACTAGGTGGGTAACTAGGGCGGTAGCTAGGCAGCTGTGAGCTCACAGCCTCAGAGGAGGAAGTTTTAAAGAATATACCCTAGTATCCCTGAGACCCGGCTCACATGGAGACACGTTGTCCAACTGACATTTTTCCTACAATAAAAGTTGTCTTTTAGAATGAAGGGATGCATGATAGATAGAAACAATATTAGAATTACGTTTAGTGAAAGGTGGGTAATTAGAATGATTCCACATTTAGTATTGATGTTTACAATGGCTGACATCACCTCTCTCCTCCTCCTCTTTAAAGCAGAAGTGGACTGTTCCACCATGGCTTCACCAGGGGAGAAGGCTCTCCTCCTCCTCTTCCTAGTCCATGCAGTCTCAGGTAAGCAGCAAATGCACCAGGCCTAACCCCCTTCCATTTTGCAACAGTGGATCATTCCTAAATTACAGTTAGATCCAAACAGGAAACAAGTGTAGCAGACACACATAACATGTTGACAATTTGTGGACGTGTCTGTGCTCATGCGTGTGTCTGTGTGCGATATGCCCCCCTCAGCCCTCTACCCAGATACAATGTCACCGATGTCTCCCATGATGCTTGATCCTGACCCCGCGACCCCAGGCTTCCCATCTCCGCCCGCTCGCTTCCAAGACATGGCCAAGAAACTGGTAATCAATCAAACAACCAGTCAATCAATAGTCTATGGCCTGCCTTATTTGACCAGGTGTGACCTCCCTCACCAGAGGTGTCTGTAAACTGTGACCACAATACACAGAACCATGTGACTGGAGGATCTATCTCCCTGCTTTCCCCTGAAGGACACATACTACTCCCTCCACCTTGATCAAACACACACCTCTGGGTGATGTTACTACAGTACTGATCAAACACACACCTCTGGTAACATCACCCAGAGGTGTGTGTTTGATCAGTACTGTAGTAACATCACCCAGAGGTGTGTGTTTGATCAGTGCTGTAGTAACATCACCCAGAGGTGTGTGTTTGATCAGTACTGTAGTAACATCACCCAGAGGTGTGTGTTTGATCAGTACTGTAGTAACATCACCCAGAGGTGTGTGTTTGATCAGTGCTGTAGTAACATCACCCAGAGGTGTGTGTTTGATCAGTGCTGTAGTAACATCACCCAGAGGTGTGTGTTTGATCAGTGCTGTAGTAACATAACCCAGAGGTGTGTGTAGTGATCATGTTACTACAGTACTGATCAGTACACACACCTCTGGGTGATGTTACTACAGTACTGATCATGTTACTACAGTACTGATCAGTACACACACCTCTGGGTGATGTTACTACAGTACTGATCAGTACACATACAGTTGGCCTATGTTCATGTTACAATTACACCATCCCCAGCTGTAGTTTAAGCCCTACACAGACTCCTTCACCTGCTATGTGTATTGTGACACCCTAGAAGGCTGACTGGCGAGGCTGTCTCACACCTCACTGTAAAGTGGTATGACATTATAGGTTACTTGTATATAGTCAATGAAGAAATAACAGGTAGAAAGACATCAGTAAAAGTAACAGTTCCGTAGTTCATTCTGGTGTCTCTCTGTTCCCACAGATGATGAGATGCCTGCAAATGGGTGAGGACACAGCACATACCTCCTCTAACCTAGTAAACACAGAGGGTATCACTAATGTTTCATTGTAATAATAATGCTTATGAACAACATGCTGGAAACAGCACCAATATATTGTTGCATACATTAAAACAGTTTGATGCTGATTACATCATCTTGTTTTGTCCTGTGTGTTTCTTAATGCGTGGTTGCTATGTTACAGGACACCTGGTACCCATGACGATGGACAACCCCTTTAATAACAGGTAAGGTGACCCGTGTGTGTGTGTGTGCAAATGAATGGATCTACAAGTTAGCCCCCCCTCACTCTCTCTCTCACGCTATCTCTCTTTCTCTCTCCATCAGTGGGGTGCAAATGGAAGACAGCATGTCTAGTCCCAACCCTCTCTCCCACTTCCACTCTCTCCTCACCTCCCTCCCTGCTGAGAAAACAGATACCTACTCAGACACAGACATGGACTCTGCTTCTCGCTTCTATTTCCAGCCCAATAGCACCATGAAATACCCTGACTCTGACCGTGAATGGGTACCTCAACATCTTCATTTACATAGCTAGATATATTCAAAATATGCAAATACACTGACAGTACTCTAGTCATACACCAGGAGTGTTGTAAACAACTATTTACATAATGGGGATTGTATCCATTTTAGACACAAAGGCCATATTTGGTCTTGTTTTATATAAGGTTTTACAGTGGTGTTTAAAACCTGTTTATTAAACTCAAAGGCATAAGATAATAACATTTTTAATAAATGTTCCTCTATCTCTCTCTTTCTAGAACATGACAGAGAGGATGTGGAACTGTTCCAGTTTACCAAGCTTCATTGAGCACATGAGGAACTCTTCGGTCAGTGTCACTCAAGCCCTCTCAGCCAATTACTAGCTGTTTTTCAACAATACTGCATCTTCAGCCCTCCCACTAGTCGTGGTTTTGTCACGCCTGCTCCTGCTCCCCCTCCCTGGCGCTCGAGGACGCCAGGCTACCCGTCATTATATGCACCTGTTACCATCATTAGCGCAGCTGCGCTCATTGGACTTACCTGGACTCCCTCACTTTGTTGATTGTCCCTGTATATATGTCTGCTCCCCTGTGTTGTTCCCTGTAGCAGCATTGTTTGTCGTTATTGTTTGTCGTGTTTATGTCCAGACGCTGTTCTTGTTCCGTTGCATGTCCATCTATATTAAATGGTTCACTTCCTGTATCTGCTTCTCATCTCCTATGTTGAGCGTGACAGGTTTAGCCCTAGCATAAGATTATAACCTGGCTTCAACAATGCTCCTGTTTTACTTCCCAAACACAACATCTTTCTCTCTCTCAGGCTGGTCCCCAGTGTTTCCTGAGAGCGTTCATCGCCCCCCTCTCTTGGGTTGCCCTGATGATGAAGGGTGGGGACGACATGGCACCAGAGGATTATGGGAGGTTGGTGTGGGCCGCTAAGCCCCTCCTACAGAACATGCCCCCGCCTCAGATGACCCTGCCTCCCTGGATACAGAACCCCCACCTGGAAGAGATGTGAGTGGATGGTGGATGTGTGTGTGTGTGAGTGTGTGTGAGTGTGTGTGAGTGTGTGTGTGTGTGTGT
>QNTS01006065.1:15321-32821 GCA_003317085.1 Hucho hucho
AGAGCTACAGGCTTTAGTTCTAGTCCTACAGAGCTACAGGCTTTAGTTCTAGTCCTACAGAGCTACAGGCTTTAGTTCTAGTCCTACAGAGCTACAGGCTTTAGTTCTAGTCCTGGAGAGCTACAGGCTTTAGTTCTAGTCCTAGAGGGCTACAGGATTTAGTTCTAATCCTACAGAGCTACAGGGTTTAGTTTTAGTCCTACAGAGCTACAGGCTTTAGTTCTAGTTCTGGAGAGCTACAGGCTTTAGTTCTAGTCATACAGAGCTACAGGCTTTAGTTCTAGTCATACAGAGCTACAGGCTTTAGTTCTAGTCCTACAGAGCTACAGGCTTTAGTTCTAGTCCTACAGAGCTACAGGCTTTAGTTCTAGTCATACAGAGCAACAAATATGCCTAATATGATATTGTCATCCATAGCAGTTCATATAATGAGAAATGGCATCCTATTCCACATATACTGCACTACTTTTGTCCAGAGCTTATTAGGGCTCTAGTCAAAAGTAGTGCACTATACAGGGAATAGGGTGCCATTTGGGACGCATTCATTAGATGCATTCATGCATAGATCCACATGATGAGCACCTTAGAGATTTGTAATTCTAAATCCTTCTCTATGACATTTGCACAGGGAATTCATTATTTATGCATTCGGAACTGCACATGCATGAGGCTGCAAAGCATCCTCTCCCGTGTCCTTCACTTCACTCCTGTCACACACATACACACACAGACAGACAGACAGACAGACAGACAGACAGACAGACAGACAGACAGACAGACAGACAGACAGACAGACAGACAGACAGACAGACACACACACACATAAGCATTCATAGGGGAGAGTGGGGTAAGTTGAGCCATTTTTTACATTCAGCATCACTCTGTCAAGAGAAATATAGTATTCTTTCTAACAAAGATATCTACATATATTTCAGGATGTTGTATATCCCTGGAAGTTTAGAAAACATAGCTTGTCGTAAAAAGTGGTGTCTTGGCATAAGTGCATATAAGTGGACGCACATGGAATTCCGGCAACTTAAAAAGAAAAACGTTATATCGGAGTTGTGCCTGGTGTCATAGAGATAGATAGAGGACTAATCATGGATACAACCGGTTTTAGTACAGACATTGTCATTGAGGGATTCCACCATTTTAAAATAGTCAACTGGGCGGGGGTTCCAATGAGTTGGGAGCAATCAGCCAATGACAAAGAAAATGTACTACTTTAAAATGGAGATAGCCTCATTGGCGCTGCCCATGCTATCACAGATGCTATAATGGCACAGATACAAAGATGAGTACTCTATCTGTTGTTCACACATGTATCTGACCTTTCAATGGCTAGAATGGTCCCACCTGATCTCGCATCCTCCGGCCTACCTTCCAGCAGTCACTTGACTTGACTATCTTGTCAATATAATAGACAATCTTTGATTATCCCAAACAATGGGCGCGTTTTACACAGGTGTGTATTCATTAAGGCGATTCTGTTGCAAACCGCTTACTCCAAATGCTCTTCAAAGTGACGTAAAAGCTGTTCTTAAACGGATGTCATAGTTTATTTTAATTGTATGGTTTCCACGTGTTGCCATTCCAATCTGAAAAGTCTGCAAAGTGTTTGGCACAAGCTGCACATCTATCCCAAGCCGCGTTCTCAGAGCATGCGCAGGCCAGCTGGCTGGAGTGTTTACGTACATTTTCAACCTCTCACTATACCAGTCTGTCATCCGCACTTGCTTCAAGATGGCCACCATTGTTCCTGTACCCAAGCAAGCTAAGGTAACTGAACTAAATGACAATCGTCAAGTAGCACTCACTTCTGTCATCATGAAGTTCATACCCGACACACTTGACACACTACATTTTGCATACCGCCCCAACAGATCCACAGATGACGCAATCGCCATTGCACTATCCCACCTGGACAAGAGGAATACCTATGTGAGAATGCTGTTCATCGACTATAGCTCACCATAGTGCCCTCCAAGCTCGTCACTAAACTCATGGCCTTGGGTCTCCTCCCTGTGCAACTGGGTCCTAGATTTCCTGATGGTCTGACCCCTGGTGGTGAGGGTAGGCAACAACACCTCCACCGCAATGGTCCTAAACACGGGGGTCCCCCAGGGGAGTGTGCTCAGCCCCCTCCTGTATTCCCTGTTCACCCATGACTGCGTGGCCACGCATGACTCCAACTCTATCATCAAGTTTGGTAACGACATGACAGTGGTAGGCCTGATTACCAACAACAACGAGACAGCCTACAGGGAGGAGGTTAGAGTCCTGGCGGAGTGGTGCCAGGAAAATAACCTCTCCCTCAATGTCAACAAAACAAAGGAGCTGATCGTGGACTACAGGAGACAGAAGGGGGAGCACCCCCCCATCCTCATCGACGGGGCCGCAATGAATAGGGTCAAAAGCTTCAAGTTCCTCGGCGTGCACATCACTGAGGACCTGAAATGGTCTCACCACACCAACACCATGGTGAAGAAGGCGCAACAGCACCTCTACAACCTCAGATGGCTGAATAAATTCAGCATGGCCCATAAGACCTTCACAAACTTCTACAGATGCACCATTGAGAGCATTCTGTCTGGCTGCATCACCACCTGGTATGGATACTGCACCGCCCTCAACCGCATGGCTCTCTAGAGGATGGTGCGGTCAGCCCAACACATCATCGGGCAAGCTGCCTGCCGTTGTCACGACTTCCGCCGAAGTCGGTCCCTCTCCTTGTTCGGGCAGCGTTCGGCAGTCGACGTCACTGGCCTTCTAGCCATTGCCGATCCACTTTTCATTTTCCATTTGTTTTGTCTTTGTTTTAAACACACCTGGTTTCAATTCCCCAATTACCTGTTCATTATTTAACCCTCTGTTTTCCCCATGTTTGTGTGCGTTATTGTTCCAAGTTATGTCAGTCCATTTGGTGGGCTTGGTATTTGTTCTACTTTGTAAATATTTTGAGTAAACTACGTTGTGTTGCTCATCTCTGCTGTCCTGCGCCTGACTCTTTTGCACTTCTACACCAAGCAATTCTGACAGCCGTCCAGGACATTTACCGCACTCTGTGCCAAACACAGGAGGCTGCTGAGGGGAGGACAGCTCATAATAATAACCAGAACGAAGCAAATATTATGGAATCAAACACCCGGAAACCATTCCACTTATTCCGCTCCGGTCATTTCCACGAGCCCGTTCTCCCCATTTAAGGTGCCACCAACCTTCTGCAGTGTCAAAGGAAGGCCAATAATATCATTAAGGACCTCAGTCACCGTAGCTAAGGACTGTTTACTCTGCTACTGTCTAGGTGCATCAGTGCCAAGACCAAAAGACAAAAAAACGTATATTACCAGTCCATCAGACTGTTGAACAGCTTCTACTCCAAGTCCATCAGACTGTTGAACAGCTTCTACTCCAAGTCCATCAGACTGTTGAACAGCCATCACTATCCTTCTTCTACCAGGTGATGCACCCTCACGCACACAAAACACATACACAAGCTATCACACACCTCATACTCACACATACAGCCAATACTGCTGTACCATGTCATAGAGATATTGAACCACTGGACACTTCCCGTTTCACACTGAGTATTTAAATACTGTATTCCTGACATGGCTCATTCTAATATTTCTACTGCCATACTTTGTATTTAATTACACCGTTTATACACACTGCATATTTCTTTATATACTGTATTCTTGACATAGCTCACTAATATATCTACTGCTGTACATATCATTCTTAGTATATCTTGTGTAATTATTTTGTGTACATATGTATAGATTGAATTTTGATTACTTTTTCAGCGCTATTTGGGTTGTTAATGGGATTAGTCCCGACGTTCTTGATTATTATTATTTACATTTTAATTATTTGTGTACTTGTTTGACATTTTACTGCATTGTTAGAAGCTATTCACATTAGCATTTCGCTGCACCCACTATAACATCTGCTTATTTTTTTAGGCAAAATAAGCAACGTAATGGCCTTTATCTAAGTATAATGTAAAGAATCACTATTGCTAACAACACATCAAAATGTGACCGCTCATCTGAACATGGATAGGCTTAAATAGGCAACTTGAAATACACACGCGACAGCGCGAGATAAACAACACGGGACGTTGGGCGCGAGCATGTATCATCACATTGCTGAATCTCAGATCGCCAAATACTAGCCTACTACTAGTTTGTTTACTTAACACCATGAAACATTCTACAACTGTGCCAAACGCACTCACCACAACTAATCAGGAGCCGGTTTTCCAAAAGCATCCATAGGATGCTATGGTTCTAACAATGACTTTAGCCTTAAGATGCTTTTGGGAAACCGGGCCCAGGTCATTCTATCCTATCCCCAGTCCCAGTGCTGGTTGTGTGTGGCAGTTGCAGGAGAGAGACACCAGATGGCAGCACTGACCTGCAGCAAGGCCAAACCAGCTCAGCATGGAGAAAAGAGACAGAGGAGTGTATAGTAATGAGGTGTGCCACCAGGTGGTGCTGTGACATCATGGACATTTGAAGATTCCTTTCACTGACTGGCTGCTTCTGGTGGGATAAGAGAAGGATTGATCGAGTCTCCCCGAATACTGATCTGAGGTCAGTTATGTGTTTTTCCTTCTATTTGTTATGGTTAGGTGTTTGGAGGGAGTGAACTGATCCTAGATCTGTCTACAGACAACTCACCTTCTGGAGTGTTTCAGGGCTCTCCAACCCTGTTCCTGGAGAGCTACCGGCCTGTAGGTTTTCACTCCAAACCTTATCTAGCGCACCTGATTCTAATAATGAGCTGGTTGATAAACTGAATTAGGTTAATTACAACTGGGGTTGGATTGAAAACCTACAGGAGGGTAGCTTTCCAGGAACATGGTTGGAGAGCCATGGTTTAGATGTGAATATGACAACTAACCCTTCAGCTGCTCAGGGAACAGCTCACTGTCATCAGCCACAAGAGCACCAGCTGGGGGACAGGTGGGCCAAGACCCTTTTAAGACACACGCACACACACACTCCCCCACAGAGCAGGTAAAGCCTGAGCAGGTCTTTCATTCGAGGACAAGGCAGCTTGTCACAGCATCACAACCAGACAAAGAGAGAACAGGGCTGATGGGTCAAACACACACACACACACTACACACCACACACACTTACAGGGGCCTCCCCATCTGTACCTGCCTGTGGGTCTTTGTGTCTCT
This sequence comes from Hucho hucho, assembly GCA_003317085.1. Taxonomy (NCBI): domain Eukaryota; kingdom Metazoa; phylum Chordata; class Actinopteri; order Salmoniformes; family Salmonidae; genus Hucho; species Hucho hucho. The sequence goes on from QNTS01006065.1 coordinate 20,519, forward strand.
CTGCACGGGGTAGAGGTTGGAGAGAGAGATGAGGGGGTAGAAGAGGGATTGTGAGAGAGAGAAAGGAGAAAAAATATTATGCCACCACAAACTTCTCAGCTATGTGTGTTTGTCTGTGTTTGTGGGTGTGTTTGTCTGTGTTTGTGTTTATGGGTGTGTTTGTCTGTGTTTGTGGGTGTGTTTGTGGGTGTGTGTGGGCGCTGGTTGGTGCAGAGCGGTCGGTTGGTTGGGCTTCCTGTGACAGAAGGTTTTATTGGAGCTCAGTGAGGCAGATAGAACATGTTTGACTCTGTATTGATTAAGCATTGTCTTTGCATGAGAGAGTGTCAAAAGGCAGAGTGAGTGTAGTGTGACAGATTGACTCCTCACCATGATGTTCTCATTTAAAACTGTTGAGCGTGTGTTGTTTGATTGTGTGTGTGTGTGTGTGTGTGTGTGTGTGTGTGTGTGTGTGTGTGTGTGTGGTTCTATACATGTGTACATGCCTGAGTCCATGTGTGCATGCATTTCTGCATCAGTGGCGTTCATATGTGTGCATGTTCGTTCGTGTGTGTCTGTGTGCCTTTGTGTGTGTGCATGTCTGTTCGTCCATGCATGTGTGTATTTACAGTCCCTCCATCTGTGTGATGTGGATAGTGGCCACTTGTTGACTTATGACAGGCTATAACTTTCTGCCTCTTATCAACAGTCGGCCAGTAAATAGTGTTTAAATAGCGTGTAATGCAGTGTAAATACTGTCTAAATGGTGTGTAATAATCCCTAAATGTTAATATGATAAGAATTAATATGTGATAAGGGTAATTGGCCATCAATTAGGAGAACTGAAATAAAACCCTGGGAGCAGTGGAGGACCTGTGTTGTCTACCTGATACTCCTGTAGTCTTAAACCTGGAATAAGTTCCAACAGGTGTAACTGGCCTGAGTTGTATTAGGTGCAGCTGTTGTTGTGTTGGTTTACAGGCATCTATTTATTCCCCTTCCATCGCTGTCAGTGAAATCACATGGTACTACAGGACAAGACCAGTCAGTATGAAGGTACACTCTTAGAAATAAAAGACCAGTTAGTATGAAGGTACACTCTTAGAAATAAAAGACCAGTTAGTATGAAGGTACACTCTTAGAAATAAAAGACCAGTTAGTAGTACGGTACACTCTTAGAAATAAAAGACCAGATAGTATGAAGGTACACTCTTAGAAATAAAAGACCAGTTAGTATGAATGTACACTCTTAGAAATAAAAGACCAGTTAGTATGAAGGTACACTCTTAGAAATAAAAGACCAGTTAGTATGACGGTACACTCTTAGAAATAAAATACCAGTTAGTATGAAGGTACACTCTTAGAAATAAAAGACCAGTTAGTATGAAGGTACACTCTTAGAAATAAAAGTGCTATCTAGAACCTAAAAGGGTTCTTAGGCTGTCCTTATAGGAGAACCCTTTGAAGAACCCTTTTTGGTTCCAGGTAGAACCCTTTTGGTTCCAGGTAGAACCCTTTTTGGTTCCATGTAGGACCCTTTCCACAGAGGGTTCTACCTGGAACCCAAAAGGGTTCTCCCTGGAACCAAAAACGGTTTTCCCTGTAACCAAAAAGGGTTCTCCCTGGAACCGAAAAGAGTTGTCCTATGGGGATTCTCTATACACTTCTCCTAGTGTTTGGAGGGATGGTTAGAAACGTGACTAATAGAACTCAGACATTAGAGATCACACAGTTTCAGAAACACACGCACCACACAGCGCCACAGGAAAAGCTCTTCTTTACATTGATAAATCAGCCAGTCATATAGTAATTTCCCTGTGGTCTAATAGCAGAATAATGGTAGCTGGCAGCGTCGGGACTGTTTGCTGCTGTGCTACTCTGTTTCCCTGCAAACACTTTAATCTCAGTCACATCATACAGCAGACAGTTAAAACATGACGTTTACAACTACACACCATAAAGCTGACCATACTGATCAATATGCACAGGCACACACACAGGCACACGCACACACACACATTTATGGACGTACACACACACAAACAATTTAATGGCAGCTGCTCTGCATGGAGAGATGGATACAGAGAGAGAGAAAGAGACAAGGCTAGATAGAGAGAGGGAGAGAAACAGAGAGCGAGAGACAGAAAGAGAGAGAGATACAGAGAGGTGGTGATGGGGCTTCTATGATGGGGTTCAGCTGAACTATAATCCAATGCTCCAGAGTTATTAAATGAATAAAGAGGAGAAGCTGCTGAATACTATTGATTTCTCACAGCTCCCTGAGGCTGCTGAGGCTTTCAGGCAGAGAGAGAAGGAGAAGACACACCTCATAGACAGACTACACACACACACACACACACACACACACACACACACACACACACACACACACACACACACAGGTTAGGGCAGGGGTGTCAAACATACTGTATGTAAAAAAAAAAGCGGGTGAGTGGAACCAACTCAATATACTTAAACATTACTAAAACCAAATCTAAACTGTGTAGAAATTCTAATGGACCTACATTCAAACAGTTTCTTGACCATGTCATTACTTTTGATGCACACCTCATGAAGAAGATATCATTTTTGCTTCCTTTCTGTGCCACCAAATGTTTGCATATACTGGTAACGTTGTTAGCACGATATGGGCAAAAAATCTAATTGTGATTTTTCAAGCAAATAATGCAAATGGACTTGCGATATAGATCTAAACACTTGGGTGATTCTATAGCAATAGAATGATTGTTCTAATTTTATGGTTTGTGTTGTTTGGCATGACAAGAAATTAAAAAGCCAGGTAGGAGTTATGACAGGGTAGGAACCAAAGTGTTGGTCAGTGTTTCCCAGGGGACCATAATCACATTTGAATAAATGTTGCATTTAGAAAAGGATACCAGTCAAAAGTTTGGACACACCCACTCATTCAAGGGTTTTTCTTTATTTTTACTATTTTCTACATTATAGAATAATAGTGAAGACATCAAATCTATGAAATAACACATGAAATCATGTAGTAATCAACAAAAAAAAGTGTTAAACAAATAACAAAATCATTTTGATGTCTTCACTATTATTCTATAATGTAGAAAATAGCAAAAATAAAGAAAAACACTTGAATGAGTAGGTGTGTCCAAACTTTTGAATGGTACTGTATACATACAGTTGAAGTCAGAAGTTTACATACGCTTAGGTTGGAGTCATTAAAACTCGTTTTTCAACCACTCCACACATTTCTTGTTAACAAACTATAGTTTTGGCAAGTCGGTTAGGACATCTACTTTGTGCATGACACAAGTAATTTTTCCAACAATTTGTTTACAGACAGATTATTTCACTTATAATTCACTGTATCACAATTCCAGTGGGTCCGAAGTTTATATACACTAAGTTGACTGTGCCTTTAAACAGCTTGGAAAATTCCAGAAAATTATATCATGGCTTTAGAAGCTTCTGATTGACATCATTTGAGTCAATTGGAGGTGTACCTGTGGATGTATTTCAATGCCTACCTTCAAACTCAGTGCCTCTTTGCTTGACATCATGGGAAAATCAAACAAAATCAGCTAAGACCTCAGAAAAAAATTGTTCATCCTTGGGAGCAATTTCCAAATGCCTGAAGGTACCACGTTCATCTGTACAAACAATAGTACGCAAGTATAAACACCATGGGACCACACAGCCGTCATACCGCTCAGGAAAGAGACGCATTCTGTCTCCTAGAGATGAACATACTTTGGTGCGAAAAGTGCAAATCAATCCCAGAACAACAGCAAAGGACCTTGTGAAGATGCTGGAGGAAACAGGTACAAAAGTATCTTTATCCACAGTAAAACGAGTCCTATATCGACATAACCTGAAAGGCCACTCAGCAAGGAAGAAGCCACTGCTCCAAAACTGCTATAGAAAAGCCAGACTACGGTTTGCAACTGCACATGGGGACAAAGATCGTACTTTTTGGAGAAATGTCCTCTGGTCTGATGAAACTGTTTGGCCATAATGACCATCGTTATGTTTGGAGGGAAAAGGGGGAGGCTTGCAAGCCGAAGAACACCATCCCAACCGTGAAGCACGGGGGTGGCAGCATCATGTTGTGGGAGTGCTTTGCTGCAGGAGGGACTGTTGCACTTCACAAAATAGATGGCATCATGAGGAAACATATTTATGTGGATATATTGTTATTTTGACATTAATACGTGTCACATATCAGTTTGCAAACAATGTAATACATTTTTTAAATCATTTAATTAATAAAGCCGCATTCAAACGTGGTCTCTTTGTTGCTTTCTTAAGTAAGGCAGCTCCAAAATGAAAGTGTGTAAGCCTAGCTCAATGCTTTATGTGGTGGTGGGGCAGCCAGTGGAAAATACGGAGCGTAGGGGTTGTTAATGTTCTCTAGTTGTGCTGGGATTGGCTCAGTGTTCTGTCACTCAAGGGGACACTCCATCACCGCCAAATCTAAGGGTAGAGCTAAAAAATTCAACCCTCTTCGGTGCTGCCATAGAGTTACATGAGAAGTGCCCATCCGAGAAGGCTCAAGGTCATTGGCCACAGATAAAATGACATCAAATCACGTTATATCTACAATAGCTTTGATTAGACTGATCATGTCAACATCATACTTTCAAAATCTTAGCTAGCAAGCTAGTAGTCATCATCATGAATCAAGTCGACAATCTACTGGCAAATGCTTTTTAATCCTTGTCATATGAAGAGAAATAATGAAGAGAAATTTTAGATAAAATATATCTGTGCTCATCGGCCATTGGACATAAACATTACACAACAGGTTGGAAGTCACAAATTCAACAATGAGTGGTTTGGAAGGAATTAGTGCCTAACTACAAAATGACTACTAGACTACTAATGACTACTACAAAACAATCACTAGCCTGCTATTCAGTGGAGTGGGTGTGTGGTCCCAAGTCTGGGTTTAAGGCTCTCTTTTCCAAGCTTAAAATGATAAACATTCAACATTTGCCATGCTGTCAATCCAACATGACTTCTGCCGTGCTGAAAACAACTGGAAACTCAGAACTGGGAAATCTGACTTCAGAGAGTTCAAGACAACTGGGAACTCAGAAAAAAATGAGCTCTGGCTAGGAAAATACACTTTGAATGGTCATTCAACTCGGAATCGCAAGTCCGGAACTCGGTTCTCTTTCTTGACCTCCGACCTGAAGATCACTGACGTCATCATGATTCAACCTTGTTTTTTTTTCAAGTTCCCAGTTGTCTTGAAAGCACCACAAATCCATAGAATACCAAACTTTGATGACAAAATTTGCCACGAAGGACTGCCGCACCACCTTCCTGTTCAAGTGAGCACAGCACAACAGGGTGAGTACAAAAATGTATTGTTTGCTGTTGCTTAATTATGTAATATGCCAGGGAGATATGTATACTGTAGCTAAGAAAGTAATACTAAGTGTACTAAGTGTATGTTGTGTAGTAAGCTGTTAGTAGCCCATGTGCCTCACCCTAATAATTTGGTCCTTTTTACCCCTCTTAATTTCACCTACTGTTCTGACTTGGTGGTGCACATGTAGCCTATAGCCTGTTTTATAGAAATGTAATCATTGAATTTTGTAAGAGCTTTCATTGTCAACTTATATGCCCCCTTTGTTTATCCTACAGTTCTGACTTGGTATACAGGGAGAATACTGTAAGAACGGCCCATGTTCTGAATTCTGTCGCTGTACATTTCAAAGTGCTGAACAAATAGTTATATTGACTACGTCCGTCCTAGCTCGCTCATTAATGTCTTAATCGAAATTGCGAATGGCCTCTTATGCGCTCGTCGTCCACTTATGCCATAGTTTGTACATCTCAGTTGTCAGTAGGAACCACATTTCTTTAATAAGCAAGTCAGCCATATCAGCTATGTTATTTAAAAGGCAGTAAATGAGTTTGAATGAACTGTTTCGCTGCCAGACAAAGCTCCACTGATAGCCAGGTGTAGCAGTAGTAAAGTGTTGGGACTGCTGTTGGGACTCTGCTGTTGGGACAGCTTTATGTAGGCCCCAACAGTTTTTGGGCACCGTTTGACACCGTTATAGTGCAATTAATGTATTGTTTAGTGTTGTGTTGTGGCTTTGCTGGCATGCATAAAAATCTATATTTGTTTTGTCTGCCTCAACAACATGTACATGCTAAAATCGCACGGTAGCACGGTAGCGCTGTTTTATGTACAATGTTGTCAACAAAATTAGGTTTGTGTTACTCCAGTCCCTATTGCAGAATGCAGCCTTTCGACAGCATGTGCTGAAGTCGATTAATCCACACTAGTCCCCTCGTTTGGTGATTGGCGTTAAGGATGTGTGTCACGACAGCTAGGAGTGGTGGGTGCGGAGTCAGGCGCAGAGTAACAGGAAACCGACTTTAATGCGGTGCGCAAAATGTCCAACGCCAAAACAAATAGGCAAACTAACACAGAAGAGCGGCCCAAAATAGGACACCAAACTCATCAATAGAACACATACACCAACAAACAGAAAACAAGCCCGCACAAAAAGGAGGCGGGCTTAACCAGCTTAAATAGCCCTAACAACAAACACAAACAAGGAACAGGTGCAAACAATACAGAAAATCAACGGAAAGGAAAAAGAGGGTCGGTGGCAGCTAGTAGGCCGGTGACAACGAACGCCGCCCGAACAGGCAGAGGAGCCACCTTCTGTGGAAGTCGTGACAATGTGACAAGGAAAAGGCATTTTGTCAAACAGATTGTGAACCCAAAAGTGGAAGTTTTATTATTCTAGAGGGGGGACAATAAATAGAACAGTAATTTGGTTAGGGAGTTGGGGCAGATTAGTCATCTTGTCTTCAGGAGATTTTATTATTTATTTATGTTTAGTCTGATCAGTGGAACATTTCTCCTTCTTAACAATGGCTAAAATATAGGGGAATTACTCTGCTTGTCAGCAAGAACACTAATGTTATCACAAACTTATTTTATTATTCCACTTCTTCCCAGTATTGCCAGTGTAATCACATATTTGAAATCTGATATGCCTACTTGTGTCTTTAAAAATGAATTATATGAGGCTAGTATTTTTGCAGCCATTCATGGACAGTTTTGAATAAGTCATACAAAGAAGCATTGGATATTAAATGCTACAGGAATCAAAAATAATTTTTTACATTTTAGTATTGTGAACATGCTAGTCAGAGACTAGTAGTCGTAAACCACCTGAATATTGATCTTCAACTAGTAGTCGTAAACCACCTGAATATTGATCTTCAACTAGTAGTCATAAATCATCTGAATATTGATCTTCAACTAGTAGTCATAAACCACCTGAATATTGATATTCAACTAGTAGTCGTAAACCACCTGAATATTGATCTTCAACTAGTAGTCATAAATCATCTGAATATTGATCTTCAACTAGTAGTCATAAACCACCTGAATATTGATATTCAACTAGTAGTCGTAAACTACCTGAATATTGATCTTCAACTAGTAGTCGTAAACCACCTGAATATTGATCTTCAACTAGTAGTCATAAATCATCTGAATATTGATCTTCAACTAGTAGTCGTAAACCACCTGAATATTGATCTTCAACTAGTAGTTGTAAACTACCTGAATATTGATATTCAACTAGTAGTTGTAAACCACATGAATATTGATCTTCAACTAGTAGTTGTAAACCACATGAATATTGATCTTCAACTAGTAGTTGTAAACCACATGAATATTGATCTTCAACTAGTAGTTGTAAACCACATGAATATTGATCTTCAACTAGTAGTTGTAAACCACATGAATATTGATCTTCAACTAGTTGTTGTAAACCACCTGAATATTGATCTTCAACTAGTAGTCGTAAACCACCTGTATATTGATCTTCAACTAGTAGTTGTAAACCACCTGTATATTGATCTTCAACTAGTAGTCATAAACCACCTGAATATTGATCTTCAACTAGTAGTCATAAACCACCTGAATATTGATCTTCAACTAGTAGTCGTAAACCACATGAATATTGATCTTCAACTAGTAGTCATAAACCACCTGAATATTGATCTTCAACTAGTAGTCATAAACCACCTGTATATTGATCTTCAACTAGTAGTCATAAACCACCTGAATATTGATCTTCAACTAGTAGTTGTAAACCACCTGAATATTGATCTTCAACTAGTAGTCATAAACCACCTGAATATTGATCTTCAACTAGTAGTTGTAAACCACATGAATATTGATCTTCAACTAGTAGTTGTAAACCACCTGAATATTGATCTTCAACTAGTAGTTGTAAACCACCTGAATATTGATATTCAACTGGTCGTTGTAAACCACATGAATATTGATCTTCAACTGGTAGTTGTAAACCACCTGAATATTGATATTCATTAGATTTTTCTTTAAAGTTGGGTGATTGAGAAATGTTATTGTTATAACAAGAACATTTTCAAAAACCCAGCACTTTAGGGGAGGCCGACCCAGCAAGCAGGATGTTCTTCCAGACCTATTTTAAAGAGATAGTTCACCCATATTACAAAATGTTTGTGTCCTTGCTAGGGTTGCAAAGGGTCAGAAACTTTCTGGTAAATTTCCGTCTTTTTTCAGGAAATTTTCCATGGGAAAGTAAGCCTTGGAATTTGGGGAATTTTGCTTAAATTCATCAAAAAAGTTAGCTTATAACAGTGAACCTTTTTTGTTGGATACACATAAGGCAATTCTAGGTATTGTGGCATATTGTGCTTAAACTATCCCGAATTCAATGGAATTGCAACCCTCTGCATGCATAATGCATTCTTCCATCACATGTACAGCTGATCTTGCACACTTATGAGATGCTATTGAGCCCACACTACTATACTGTCTGAGCCAAGGACTACATGCTTTCTTGAAAGTTTTGATTACAATACTGGGTGGGGTGTATATATTTAAATGACTTACATGATTTTTTGTTAACTAGTAAATAGTAGCCTACAGCAAAGTGTGTTTAAATCATTTCTAACTTGTTAACAATTTCTGCTAGTTAGTTTTTGCTACCATGTGGATTTTAGCTTGCTTGAGCCTGCTAACTAAAGAGTGTTCATTCACCTGTTTCCATACATGTTTCATTTTAAAACATTTATCTTACAAAGGAGTTGTTTAAACTAACTGCCTAACTATTTATCTGTACAGGGGATTGTATTTGTTGTTTTTTTACTAATTTGTTTCGAATCTATACAGGAAAATTTCACGGGCACTATCTGATGTGTGGAGACATTTCCCTGCAGCTAATGTAGAAGGAAAAGCTGTGTACATTTGCAAATACTGTGCCAAATCATATGTGAAGAATGCAACAAAGATGCAGAATCATCTGGCCAAGTGCATAAAGTTCCCTCAGCACTCACAACAAGCAACCTCTGACAAAAGTCCCTCGACTTCTATTCGAGGTGAAAACGATGAATCAGACACCTTATTGATAGCAACAGCAAATGGTTTTCCTGTAATCAGAAGTTTTTTGACTCAATGGAACATAGTCAGAGGAATGCTGATGAATGTTTGGTTCACCTCTGATGCTCACAGGCAATGTGTATTGGAAGAGATTTCTGAATGTTCTTCACCCAGCATACACCCCTCCAACCAGACATGCTTTATCTTCTCATTTGCTGGATGCAGAGTTCAACAGAGTTCAAGTGAAGGTCAAGCAAATCATAGAGAAAGCAATCATCTCTGATAGGTGGTCAAATGTTTGTGGGCAAGAAATAATTAACTACATCATCTCCACCCCTCAACCAGTATTCTACAAGAGCACAGACACAAGGGACAACAGACACACCAGTCTCTACATTGCAGATGAGCTGAAGGCAGTCATCAATGACCTTGGACCACAGAAGGTATTTGCACTGGTGACAGACAATGCTGCGAACATGAAGGCTGCTTGGTCTGAAGTGGAGGAGTCCTACCCTCACATCACACCCATTGGCTGTGCTACTCATGCATTGACTCTGCTCCTCAAGGACATCATGGCACTGAAAACAATGGATACACTCTACAAGAGAGCCAAGGAAATGGTTAGGTATGTGAAGGGTCATCAAGTTATAGCAGCAATCTACCTCACCAAGCAAAGTGAGAAGAATAAGAGAACCACATTGAAGCTGCCCAGCAACACCCATTGGGGTGGTGTTGTCATCATGTTTGACAGTCTCTTGGAGGGGAATACATCAAAAAGCGTGAAGACTTCTGCCTGAAGCCCATATACGCCGCAGCATACATGTTGGACCCCAAGTATGCTGGCAAGAGCATCCTGTCTGGTGCAGAGATCAACAAGGCCTATGGTGTCATCACTTCTGTGTCTCACCACCTTGGCCTGGATGAGGGCAAGGTTCTTGTCAGTCTGGCGAAGTACACTTCCAAGCAAGGGCTTTGGGATGGAGATGCAATATGGCAGTCATGCCAACATATCAGCCACCTGGTGGAAGGGATCTGAGGCTCTTTCCCCTGTTGCCTCCATCATCCTCCAAATCCCACCAACATCAGCCGCCTCAGAGCGCAACTGGTCCTTGTTTGGGAACACACACACCAAAGCACGTAACAGGCTGACCACTAGAAGGGTTGAAAAACTGATGGCCATCCGGGAAAATTTGAGGCTTTTTGAGCCTGACAACGAGCCATCCTCAACAAGGTTGGAAAGTGACAGTGAAGATGAGGCCTCAGAGTCTGATGTTCAAGAGGTGGACATTGAGGAGGTCCAGGGAGAAGACATGGAAGCCTGAGAGGAAGACAACCAAAGCTTTAGTTTCTAGACTATCATTTTACAGATGTATGTTGAAAACGTTTTTGGGAGATGTGATGGATCATTGGGGATCATTTCAATATTCCCTTTCTTTTGTTGTTCAGTGAAATCATCCCATGTGAAGAGTCAACTCATTTAGTTAAAGTTCAGTTCATAACTAAATTGTTTTTCTTATTTCTATTTCTAATCATTTGCAATTATGTCTACTTATGATAAGGTAAAAGGTTTATGTTTCTGTCTCCATATGATATGGTAAATATATCCAATGCAAAAAACATCTACATTTAAATGGTATTAATATTAATTTGCATATATTTCCGTTCATTCCCATATATTCCTGTTAATTCCCATATATTCACATTAATTCCCACAGAAGATTTCCACCACTGAATATTCCCCAATATGTGCAACCCTAGTCCTTACCTTGAAAGCAGTCTTTTGAGAAGGAGACTGCAATATATGAGTTGGTTACCCACTGCCATCAACCATTAATATTAAAATGTACTGAATGTATTGAATCCCCCCAAAATCTCAATGTAACAAAGTCATCGAATTTTGAGTGTTCATGTAATGTTCAATGCATCCTGAAAACACCTGACCTGTGGCTTTTATTTTGTTATTTCACCCTGGTCATATGCCTAAGCCATTTCAAATGATGTAGAATTGCGGGAAATTCGCTTTAAAACAGTAAATTTTTTCATCTAGGGGTTGTACCAGGGGGTGATGAAATTCACATAGCAAATCTCACTCCAAGCTTTCGTCAAAAGTTGGCAGCCCTGGAGCATGCCATTGCACAAACATGCTGATCTACACCACCACTGGCAGCAACTTATATTAGAGCTAACATTTTCTTTGCCCTAGCTAGTGCCTATGGCATTTAGCTAGCCAGATAGTTGTTTAGCGATTAGCATTAGCAATTAGCATCATGTTAAGAACATGCCAGCTTCCTTGGTCTAACTAACTCGTGTTTTGCAGAGAGCAAGATACACAAACTAACTTTATAACAGAGAAAACATCTGGATTCACATTTAGAAGCAACCTGGAAAGCAGCATGTTTGTTGTTTTGGAAGAACCTGTGTTGAGCATATGAACTGACAGCATTCTGAGAGAATAACAGCGTGGAGCAACTGTGTGCTAACTGCTTGAGTGAAGGGGGGCGGGTCTTGGTGTGTGTGGCCCGGCAAATGGAAGCAAGCAGCCACGGGAGGCAGCCTGTCTTGTTTTAGCAGTGTAGAGAAGTGTTGCGGTGAAATATTATTAAGCACTGGTGCTCCCAAAATAAAACTCCAGATAAAAATGTTGTTGCATATCCGACCTCGGATAGAGGACCATTTTTAGGCAAATTTTGAGTGATGAAATATAACACATTTTCATGCGGTCCTCCAGACCTAAATTTAACTTTTAATTTAACTAGGCAAGTCAGTTAAGAACAAATTCTTATTTACAATGACACCTCATTGAAGAACGTGGTCCCCGTGTTAGGATAATGGTACCAGCAGTTACAGTTTCCCTTAAACTTGAGTTCAGGTTCAAGCTCTCTCACCAGCCAACCAACCAACTGTCGGCTAGCTGCTGAAAGGATTCTGAC
>QNTS01006065.1:52353-67165 GCA_003317085.1 Hucho hucho
CTCCTCTACCACCTCCCTTATCTCCTCCTCTACCACCTTCCTTATCTGCTCCTCTACCACCTCCCTAACCTTAACCAGTACCATAACCTTAACCTTATCTCCTCTACCACCTGCCTATCTCCTCTAACACCTTCGTTATCTCCTCCTCTACCACCTCCCCTACATCCTCCTCTTCCACCTCCCCTATATCCTCCTCTACCACCTGCCTTATCTGCTCCTCTAATAACTCCCCTGTATCCTCCTCTACCATCTCCCCTATATCCTTCCTTATCACCTCCCCTATCTCCTCCTCACCATCTCTCCATCTGAAATGAAACAACACTGGTACCTCCAAGTATATTTGAGCATTGTATGATCACATAATCTCAATATTTTCAGATTTTAATGCAGTATAAGTGATATTCAGTATGTAGCTAGCCAGGCCTATTACAGCCAGATGAGAGCCTTAATGACTCAACGTCCCATCAAAGGGAAGCCTCTTATCACGTCGTCACGACAACAGAGAACAAATCAATGGCTTTTCCTTGAGCAACATTCAGAAGAGATCCTTAAGACGCACTGGGAAGAAAACACAGCAGAGGCTGGCGATTATTTTGTTACTCAGGTACTTCAATAGCTCTCTCAGTCATAATGAAAAATATATACACCATCAAAATCAAATATTTGTAATATCTCATCTTCTGGTGTAGATTAAAGGTTGTCCATTAGTCCTCCATTAGTCCTGAAGGCATCTGTAGAGTACACACACCAACACACACACACCCTCTTACAAGTTTCAGCTTTACACACATCTAACCCATTGACCCCATGTCCTTAGTGTCTACGGCCTAAATATCTTACTTTCTACTTGTGTTATAGCATTGAAACCACTGGAAGATACTGTCTGTAAATACTTCTGGTTCTATATGGAAGCATTGGAAGATATCTACAAATGTATCTATAGAATAGCCTTCAAGCAGAATGATTTCACTTCCTACTGGTCTTTTATAATTGAAGCCACTAGGAGATACTTTATGTATACTGTTGGTTTCATATGAGAAGCTATGTTCTGTAACTACAACAGACTACTCTATAGAATAGTCTCCATAGCATGACCCTTCGATGTATGGAAGATGCTCACTAGTGGCTCTATGGAATAGCCATCAAGTAGACTATGTTCCATGCCTGGCCCTGGTCTAGACACAATGTCTTAGAGATGATGAGACCCACTCAATCCACTAACAGATCTGTTTCATATGCACCCAGGACGCACGCATGCACAAGTACGTGCACAAACACACAAAGGCATACACACACAACACATGCACGCGCCACACATAGGCCCTATCACACCAGAATAAACGGAGCCATAACTGCACCTGAGAAAATGACAGTGTTGTTGCAGAGAGAGAGAGAAGTGTTGGAAGATGGGAGAGTTTAGGAGCTCTTTTCTCTGAGTGGGATAATAGTCCAAGTTAAGTCTGGACAACAAAACCAATAACACAACCATTACCTGTCATCAGTCTCTGGACAATACACTCCTATCTACCGCAAATCATGCAAGTGTTTTTTTTTCTTGCTTTCTTTTCTCTCTCTCTCCCTCTCTCTCTCTCTCTCTCTCCCTCCCTCTCTCTCTCTCCCTCTCTCTCTCTCTGTGTCTTTCTCTGTCTGGTGGCGCCTCACAGACCAGTCTCTCTCATTGTCATCTGTCACCATTACAGAGACAAAGACAGTCTCCTGTCACACTGCCATCAAACACACAATCACACACACAGACACACAAACACTGCCATCAGACAAACACAAACACACACACTTACTCAAACGCTCACACACACACACACACACACACAGAGGAGAGAGAACATGCACCCCCGTTACACTGTCAAAATGGATATTACTGAGATTGTCCTCCTCCTACTCGACACAGAGAAAATCATTTTCTCACAAAGAGCAGCCGATACAGCTGATTAGGCTGCTCTGGTCCAGGAGAGAGTGTAAGGATTACTGTGCTGGTTAGAGTGTGTGTGTGAATCTATGTGGTGTTTAGAGTGTATGTTAGTGTGTGGGGGGATTACTGTGCTGGTTAGAGTGTGTGTGTGAATCTATGTGGTGTTTAGAGTGTATGTTAGTGTGTGGGGGGATTACTGTGCTGGTTAGAGTGTGTGTGTGAATCTATGTGGTGTTTNCCATCAAACACACAATCACACACACACACACAAACACTGCCATCAGACAAACACAAACACACACACTTACTCAAACGCTCACGCTCACACACACACACACACACAAACACACACACACAGAGGAGAGAGAACATGCACCCCCCGTTACACTGTCAAAATGGATATTACTGAGATTGTCCTCCTCCTACTCGACACAGAGAAAATCATTTTCTCACAAAGAGCAGCCGATACAGCTGATTAGGCTGCTCTGGTCCAGGAGAGAGTGTAAGGATTACTGTGCTGGTTAGAGTGTGTGTGTGAATCTATGTGGTGTTTAGAGTGTATGTTAGTGTGTGGGGGGATTACTGTGCTGGTTAGAGTGTGTGTGTGAATCTATGTGGTGTTTAGAGTGTATGTTAGTGTGTGGGGGGATTACTGCGGAACACTCTGATTACTGTTTAACACCCAGGAACATCTGGAGTGCTCCTGAACAAATTCTGAGCAGAGTTAAGAGCTTTAAGAGTAATGAGAAAACTGTTGCACACAGAGAGACAAGGGGCTCTTATAGTGGATATTCAGCTGGTGACTGAGGTTTGGGTAATGGTTAAGGTTAAGGTTAAGGTTAAGGTTAAGGTTCAGGTTATGGTACTGGTTAAGGTTAGGGTGATGGTTAGGGTAATGGTTAAGGGTAATTGTTACGTTAGGGTTTGGTTAAGGTTAGGGTAATGGTTAAGGTTAGGGTAATGGTTAAAGTTAGGGTTAAGGTTAAGCATAGGGAGACAAATAGCCATCCAAAACCATTCAAATCCTGCCTGCTGTATCTGCCTTAAGGTATACACTGCTTGACAAGATAGGATAGAGCTGGTCTTGGAGAACTGGGATTGTCATCCTAATGATGGCTGAGACAGTTCAGACGGACAACACGGCTTCAAACACACCAAGGTTCTGGAACCTGCCAGGTCTCCTCACTGCGCTCTCCTTAGCGTGTCAGAGAGTTTTTGAAATGTGGCTTGGCCAATACTGTACACAGCCATATTTCACCTGAGAGAGACAGAGACCTTGGTAGGGGAGAGGGGGAGGGGAGGTGTAGATAGAGGGGGTTGGGGTGGCGAGGTTAGGGTGAAGGGTGTGAAGAGGACACGGAACACAGTGTGTGTGTGTGTGTGTAACACAGACACCTTGAGGTGAGGCTGACAGCCAGGAGCCCGTAAATAATGTGTGTGTGATGGGCTGAGTCACAGCCTGACCACAAACACCCTGTTTCACACACACACCTCTCTAAACACATGCACACACTCCTCTCCTCTACCTAACTCACACTCTTATACATACCTTACCCCAAACACACACTTTACACACATCTCACAAAAGCTATTTATCTGATGTCTGTTTTCCTTGATAAATGATGAGCAAGCTTTCCTTCTTCAGACTGTTCACTGTTATCATTTCATTAAAAGCCTTTATCGACTCCCGCTGCATAACAGAGATGAATATTCATATTTTTACATGATTCAGAGAAAAGCAGGAGCAGAAATCACCACTGGTATTTATTACAATCCCTACTGATGCACCAGAATCACACACACACTCACTCACTCACTCACACACTCACTCACACACACTCACACACACACTCACACACACTCACACACACTCACACACTCACACACAAACACACACTCACACAAACACACCTGCACACACACTCTTTTAACTCTCCCTACCAGCTCCAGAAGCACATTTATTAGTTCTATAGTTTTATAGTCTCCAAATAAAACATGAATCAACCCTGTTTCCAGAGTGCTGTTTCTAATAACGTAAGAGTGACTGCTTCTGCCGGCGTATGCACTGTGGAAGCTCACCACTGAAGATTGAGTGTGTGTGTGTGTGTGTGTGTGTGTGTGTGTGTGTGTGTGTGTGTGTGTGTGTGTGTGTGTCATCGTCCCTAACTGTTTGTTGATTTAAGTGCTCCTCTCTCTGAGCAGGACTGAGGAGGACAGGGAGACTCTCACACCGTCCCTCATATATGAGATTACACCACACTTACACACAAACACACCTCACACACACACACACACACCTCACAACATTAGACACCTCGGTAAGAATGAAAACCTATTACAACGAAGAGAATTTGATTTCCACATCAATCATATTGCACATCAATCACAAAATATCAAAAACAGTTGGCACAGACGTAACAATCAATGACCTTACAACATACAACATTTAGGTATAAGAAATGTATTGATACAAATGGTATTTTCTATCACAAACACACACCTCACAACATCACACACACACACACATACACATTGACATTCGCCTGTAAAGGTCCTGCATATTTGTTCTACTGGACTGGGGAGATAATCCCCGTACCTGCCCCTCGGACAGCAACCACAAAGGAATCTCTCTCGCTCTCACACACACACACACACACACACACACACACAGATCTCCCCTCCCCCTCTATCGCTCGCTTGCCTCTCTGTCCACCCTTTCCCAGCTGAAACAATCAGAAATGACTCTTATCCTCCCTCTCTCATCAACAACATCTCCCAGTTTGACATGGTTTGACTTCAGTATTCAACGTTTGTTGAGGGTGGGGTAAAAACGTCAAATTCCGACAGTTAAGTTTAGGCATTCATTCTGAATGGTTAAGGTAAAGGTTAAGGTTTGGGATAGGGTTAAAACAGAAACAACTCAACTGGGATTGAACATGTGACCCTCAGAAACGGAGCTTGCGGCTTCCACCCTTCCACCATCCACATCCACAACACCCTAACAAGGCACAGCATACTTGATGGTAATAGTGCTCACCGTTGCCCCTAGTGGTCGGTATTGAAGTTATTTCCCAATGTCCTGGGGACATTGGGAGTGACCTGACTTCTCTCATCCTCCTCTCCATCTCTCTATCTCATCTCAGCTCATTCTGTAGATGGTTCTTCCTAGTCGGTCGCTGACTGTCCAATCCTGTCAGTCAGTCAATGAGGTCCTGGTTTCCCAGCGTTGATTGACAGCCTGTCAGCCAATCAGTTATAATAAGTTGTGTTGATCAGCCAGCTTCTGCCTGAAACACTCATTTACATAACATTTACATAATACGAACAAGCAGAGACTGACTGCCCACCTGACTGTACATAGACAAACACACACAGACAAACACACACACATACCAACACACTGTTCTCCACCCTTTGTGAGGAAGGTCATTCCATATAATATATGAGCCAACTCCTATGACAACCTTCCCATTGCTTCTCTCTCCTCTCTCTCTTCTCTCTCTCCTCTCTCTGTTTTCTCTCTGTTCTCTCTCTCCTTTATCTCTTCTCTCTTCTCTCTCTGTTCTCTCTCCTCTCTTCTTTCTCTCCTCTCTCTGTTCTCTCTCTCATCTCTCTTCTCTCTCTGTTCTCTCTCTCTGATCTGTTATAGCTCTCCTCTCTCTCTACTCTCTTCACTCTCTGTTCTCGCTCTCTTCTCTTTCTTATTCCTCATTCTCTCTCTCAATCCAGTCCTCCTCTCACTGATAGCATCTCCTTTTAGGAGCACACACACACAGACTCACACATACACACATAAAGACAGACACACACAGAGACACTTACAGACAGAGAGAGTGAGAGAGAGAGAGAGATACACTTACAGACAGAGAGAGAGAGACACACACAGATACACTTACAGACAGCGAGAGAGAGAGAGAGAGAGAGAGAGAGAGAGAGGCCCCTGGTGTGGTTCCTGCAGTCCAAAGAGGTCATGGAAGATTAGTAGCTTCAGAAAAGATTGATCACAACGATGGAGCTATAGGACACTCCACTGCTACACACACACACACTCTTACATAAAAAACACACACATGTATTGATGAGGTGTTCCATATCTCTCCTCTCCTGCTGGGGACATCCTGTAGCTAATGAGGACATCCAGCCTGACAACTGATACACACAATGAAAAAACACACACTATCTATAGATATACACACACATACATCACACTCACATTAACCCTCAACACAATAGACCAATGTAAGGGCTCCTACACATCTATCCAACTACAGGCAATCCAACTCTCTATGGATGGCTGTTGGTACAATCTGTCCAGTGTATAGTTGCCACTAGTACAGTTGCTCGTAGTTTGTGTGTGTGGGTGTGTGTGTGCGTTGTGTGTGTGTGTCTGTGTCTGGTTGTGTGTGTGATAGGTCAGGGAAAGGTGTGTGTGCTGCTGGGAACATGAAAGAACACATAGTCACAGCAGGAGGAGAGGACATGGTCAAGGGGAAACCACAGCCAGGCAGGTCTCAAACACACAGGTCACACACACACATGCAGGGACAGACACACACACAGGGTCAATATCTCTCTCTAGTCTCAAAGACTCCAGCACTATGGAATCAATGTTCTCATCAAAAGAGCAAATGGCAAGATCAGAAAGACTGGACACATTAGAGAGTAACCTACTCCACCTCTTCTATTTCTCTCCTCTCTCTCTCTCTCTCTAGTCACACCTCTAGAAAGCCTATATAGAGGAGAGAAAGAGACCTACTCAGTCTGTTTGACTGAAGACCATTTCCAAGACCGTATATATACTGTACTGTATATATATATATATATATATATATATATATATATATATATATAGTGTACAAAACATTAGGAACACCTGCTCTTTCCATGACATAGACTGACCAGGTGAATCCAGGTGAAAGCTACGATCCCTTATTGATGTCACCTGTTGAATCCACTTCAATCAGTGTAGAAGAAGGGGAGGAGACAGGTTAAAGAAGGAATTTTAAGGCTTGAGACAATTGAGACATGGATTGTGTATGTGTGCCATTTAGCGTGTGAATGGGCAAGACAAAAGAGTGCCTTTGAACAGAGTATGGTAGTATGGGGCAGGCACACCGGTTTGTCAAGAACTGCAACACTGTTTCCCGTGTGTATTAAGAATGGTCCACCACCCAAAGGACATCCAGCCAACTTGTCACAACTGTGGGAAGCATTGGAGTCAACATGGGCCAGCTTCCCTGTGGAAGCTTTTGACACCTTGTAGAGTCCATACCCTCGACGAAGGGAGTCTATTCTGCGAGCAAAAGGGGGTGAAACTCAATATTACGTTCCTAATGAGTCAATATACCACCTTCAAGTAAACTGTAACCAGAGGACACTAAGGACATTCTGTATGTCCCGTGTTATGTAGTGGTCCAACTAAAGGACATCCCTGTGGGTCTATACATTCTTCCCAGCAGGCCACTGGGTGTTGTGAAGGCCCTACCTCTTCCTGTATTGACATTGCATGCCCTTTCAGAGCTCCCCGCCAAGCCAGTTTCCTTTATCTGTCTGTGCCGACCAGCGGGGTTTCCCACCTCACAGGATCAGGGGCATTCACTACCTAAAGGTCACTACCTCATCCGTCCGTTTGTCTGTCCATCCGTCCGTCTGTCTGTCTGTCTGTCTGTCTATCCATTGTGTTTCTTCAGTGCACAATGCTCTTTGGGGTCCAGGCTGGCTTCCTGTAAAAGCTCATTTGATGGACTGATTGATACAGTTTCTCAACCAGGTCCTTGAGGAGCGTCAGTCGTTCCACGTATTTGGTCTAGTCCAACACTAACTGACCTGATTCAACTGATCAAGTAACCATCAAGCACTTGACCAGTTGGATTAGGCCAGTTGTGCTGCTGGTGGTCTATAACAAATATCTGAAATGGTTGAGGGGATGCTTCCAAAATATAGTGAGCCTCGCCCTTATGGAATGTATTTAATGAGGTGCAGCTGTGTGTGAGTATTGCAGAGATCACAACACACACACACACACACACACTCTAATGAAAGTGTGTGTGTTTAATGTGAGGCAGCAGAGATATGAAGCAGTGTAACTGACTGATGTAGGAGAACCAATACATTACTGCAGCAGACCTGTCAATCTCAGATCATCTCCACAGCCACTCTACCACTACAGCTCACTAATGGAATTAGCTCTGTCACACACACACACATAGGCATGCACAAACACGCGTATGCTGCACGCACACACTCACGTACACACACACATGCACACATGAACGCACAAACACACTTACACACACAAGCATAGGCATGCACACACATACACCCCAGATACTGTATATGTCTTTGACAGAGCTCTCACACGCCACTGCCCGTAAATCACAACATCTATAGCAGTGCAGGTCAGAGGAACAAACACACACACACACACACTCATCCCTTCCCCTCATCACTCTCCCAGTCCCCCCTCACCCCTCTGTCAGGCCCCTTAACCCATACCCCAAAAATTATCCTCTCCTTCCCTCTCCTCCCCCTTTCTTCTTCTCCTCCCCCTCTCCTCCTCCTCTCCTCTCCTCCCCCTCTCCTCTCCTCTCCTCTGAGTGAGCGTTCATTAGATTAGTAGAGTGGTCGTGATCGTAAGGAACCAGCATCACCTTCCTGCAAACTCAATAACCCACAGGCTTAACCCCCAACACACACATGCACACTCACTAATACACATATTGTGTAAGGTAATATATGCGATAATGTAGGAGACTCAAGAACAGCTTTGGGCTGATTATGCTATCAATTTATCACTAACACAAACACACACACACACACACAAATAAACACACACACACATACACTAAAACACATGTAGTAGTCTGCTATTGCATGTAGTCTGCTATTGCACAACTACAATCAATTCACCGTGGATTATTACATCACGTTAGTAATGTGATGAAAAATGGAACAGAAATCTATGCCGAAATGAAGAGTAATGTATGTAAAAACAGACAGATAAATATCCTGTTATACTGGTACCACATAGTCATCTATGTAAAAACAGAGAGATAGATATCATGTTATACTGGTACCACATAGTCATCTATGTAAAAACAGAGAGATAGATATCATGTTATACTGGTACCACATAGTCATCTATGTAAAAACAGAGAGATAGATATCATGTTATACTGGTACCACATAGTCATCTATGTAAAAACAGAGAGATAGATATCATGTTATACTGGTACCGCATAGTCATCTATGTAAAAACAGAGAGATAGATATCATGTTATACTGGTACCGCATAGTCATCTATGTAAAAACAGAGAGATAGATATCATGTTATACTGGTACCACATAGTCATCTATGTAAAAACAGAGAGATAGATATCATGTTATACTGGTACCGCATAGTCATCTATGTAAAAACAGAGAGATAGATATCATGTTATACTGGTACCGCATAGTAATCTATGTAAAAACAGAGAGATAGATATCATGTTATACTGGTACCACATAGTAATCTATGTAAAAACAGAGAGATAAATATAATGTTATACTGGTACCACATACTGTAGAGGCAGAGAGAAGCTGATTAGATGGTTTTGACTGTTTGACCTCTAGGGGATAGAGGTCAGTGACCCTGCCGGCCATTGAAGAGTCAATTCCCTAAAGGTCAGGGGTCAGAAATAAAGCCCGGAGCGACAGCAGGGCAGAGAGACAGCCTCCGGGCTCCGGAGCCTGACAAAACACACACACATTCGCATTCGTACACACAGAGACTTGCAGAATATCAGCTGGCTATATAAACACACACACACTGGGAGATGCTGCTGTTCTCTCAAATATTGCAAACCTATGCTGTTTGACAGGCTTGAATCCTAAGCAACCTGCCCTGTGGTTAGTGCATGTTGTTTAAGATGAGATTGAGGGATGGGGTGTATGGGGGCCTGGTAAGGGGCTGGGAGGTGGTAGGGTGGGGGGTTGACCCTGACTCTGAATGCCTTTGACCTCTAGAGTGACCTCCTTCTGAAACCGCCTGATAGGGTGTATGAATTATCACTCTAACCTGCTGTTACACCTCAGTAAAGCTAGAGGGAGCTCTACCCCTGCTCACTCAGGTAAACACACTACTCCAGTTCCCTCCCCAAGACCCTTCAGACCTCCAGACACACAGAGTTCTCTCCTGCTCTCTCACAGACACACAGACTAATTCCAAGACCTTCCAACTCTCATCAGGCACAGCAGCAAGAAGCCAGTAACCTTCCCCCTCCTCTCTCTTCTCGTCTCTCGTCTCCTTTCGTCTCCTCTCGTGTGTGTGTGTGTGTGTGTGTGTGTGTGTGTGCGTGCGTGCATGTTCTGACGTGGGGCTGACTGCAGTGTGAACTCCTAATGCAGGGAGGCTGGGAGCAGAAAAGAGAGGAGAGTCGGAATTCAGGGTTCTGTTCTTTAAATGGAGGAGACGATTATTGATCTATCTCAGCTGGTCTTAGCACTGCTCTCTCTACCTCCCTCCACACCATCCCCCCACCCCTCACACACACACACACACACACACACACACACACACACACACACACACACACACACACCCCATACAATCCCAGCACGACCCAGCAGAAACTGCAGCAGATTACGTTCTGTGGTGGCGGGCAGCACACTGGTGGTGGTGCATATGTGTGCTTTCTTCCTACAAAAGGTTGGAGAGAATTTCTTAGAAATGCATTGTTTCTCTATGTACTCAACTGTTGGCCTTGCCTTCAACTTACCATACAAACACACCTTGCTTTCCCATACACACACACAGTCACACACGTTCACAGACAGACACACACCCTTACACATGGACATACAGACACACAGACACAGTGAGCCTGATTGTAACAGAGGAGAAAGGAATTCACTAATGTATGTCACAGACGCATCCTTCATCGTCTCCTTTCAATTTACCCTCTTTGTCTGTCCCTCCCTCCCACACACACACACACACACACACACACACACATAATCACACACACATCTGGCGCTGGGAGTGAGAGGTAAGGAGAGGAAAGCGGAGTGCTTCACTGCAGTCTAACTGATATTAATATCCTTATTACCACAGTGACAGATTCTTCTCCTCCCCTTTAGGAAAATGGTATCATTACTGACACACTCATACAGACACACACACAGACACACTCAGACATTTTACTGAGAAACACACACACTTACACATTACTGAGGAACCCTGATCTTCCTCTCTGAGTGAGGAAGATGATGATGGGGATGGTGATGATAACAATGGATGGCGAAGGGGTACATCAGAGTTGTGATATGCAGGAAGCCGACCGGGGCGCAACCAGAGAGGAGAGGAATGGGGAGGGGAGGAGAGTGGAGGGGGAACAGTGATATAACTATTTTAGAGTGCATATAATGATTTTAATCATTAAAACAAAGTTGGAGTAAAGATTAGAAGTATAACTTAACTTTGTAGCATTTAAATATTTCAGTTTCCTAGTGTATAAATATATTTCAGCTTACTTCTGTATAAATATATTCTAGTTTACTACTGTATAAATATAGTTCAGCTTACTACTGTATAAATATATTTCAGTTTACTACTGTATAAATATATTTCAGTTTACTATTGTATAAATATATTTCAGTTTACTACTGTATAAATATATTTCAATTTACTACTGTATAAATATATTTCAGGTTAGTTCTGTATAAATATATTCCAGTTTACTACTGTATACATATATTTCAGCTTACTACTGTATAAATATATTCCAGCTTACTACTGTATAAATATATTCCAGTTTACTACTATATAAATATATTTCAGTTTACTACCGTATAAATATATTCCAGTTTACTACTGTATAAATATATTTCAGGTTAGTTCTGTATAAATATATTCCAGTTTACTACTGTATACATATATTTCAGCTTACTACTGTATAAATATATTCCAGCTTACTACTGTATAAATATATTCCAGTTTACTACTATATAAATATATTTCAGTTTACTACCATATAAATATATTCCAGTTTACTACTGTATAAATATATTTCAGTTTACTACTGTATAAATATATTTCAGTTTACTACTGTATAAGTATACTGAACAAAAATATAAACTCACCATGCAACAGTTACAGTTCATATTAGGAAATAAGTAAATTGAAATAAATTCATTAGGCCCTAATCTGTGGATTTCACATGACTGGGCAGGGGCGCAGCCATGGGTGGGCCTGGGAGGGCATGGGGAGCCAGGCCCAACCAATCAGAATGAGTTTTTCCCCACAACAGGGCTTTTTTACAGACAGAAATACTTCTCAGTTTCATCAGCTGTCTGGGTGGCTGGTCTCAGACGATCCCGCAGGTGAAGAAGCCGGATGTGGAGGTTCTGGGCTGGCATGGTTACACGTGGTCTGCGGATGTGAGGCTGGTTGGACATACTGCCAAATTCTCTAAAACGACGTTGGAGGCACCTTATGGTAGAGAAATTAACATTCAACAACAGCTCTGGTGGACATTCCTGTAGTCATCATGCCAATTGCACGCTCCCTCAAAACTTGAGACATCTGTGGCATTGTGTTGTGTGACAAAACTGCACATTTTAGAGTGGCCTTTATTGTCCACAGCGCCCATGTGTAATGATCCTGCTGTTTAATCAGCTTGTTGATATGTCACACCTGTCAGGTGGCAAAGGAGAAACGCTCACTAACAGAAAAGTTAACAAATTTGTGCACAAAATTGGAGCAAAATAATATTTTTGTGCATATGGAACATTTCTGGGATCTTTCATTTCAGTATATATTTCAGCCTGTACTCAGAACAGCAAGGTGTCAAAAGCGTTCCACAGGGATGCTGGCCCATGTTGACTCCAATGCTTCCCACAGTTATGTCAGCTGGTTGTCCTTTGGGTGGTGGACCATTCTCAATACACACGGGAAACAGTTGAGTGTGATAAACCCAGCAGCATTGCAGTTCTTGACAAACCGGTGCGCCTGGCACCTACTATCATACGCAACTCAAAGGCACTTAAAAATGTTAATTGCCCATTCACCCTCTAAATGGCACACATATACAATCCATGTCCCAAATGTCTCAAGGCTTAAAAATCCATCTTTAACCTGTCTCCTCCCCTTCATCTACACTGAATTAAGTGGATTTAACAGGTGACATCAATAAGGGATCATAGCTTTCACCTGGTCAGTCTATGTCATGGAAAGAGCAGGTGTTCTTAATGTTTCGTACACTCAGTGTATATATTTCAGGTTACTACTGTACGTATAGACCTCATGTTATTGTATCTTTATTCATTCCTCTGATGATCTTAGTTAAAAACACAGAAGCCTCGCTTTCTGCTGAGTCATGCCTTCATCCCACATGGTACCCTAATCCTTATATAGTGCACTACTTTTGACCAGAACCCTATGTCAAAAGTAGTGCACTTCATAGGGAATAGGGTGCCATTTGGTACACAGACCATGTCTTCTCTGTCCAGACGGATGAAGTAGAGGGACGGAGGGAAGACAGATGAGGGGTAATGAAGGAGAGGAGCGATTGCATTTCCGCTTCAGAACAAAGCTTTTAAACTTTTAGCTGATTCAAACTTATCCCTTCTTCCTCTCCTCTGTGTAGAGATGAAGGGAGGAGAGAGAGATGGATGGATGGATACTGTAAAAACCACAAACATATATATGGTTCCCAATTAGAGGTAACGACACTCAGCTGCCTCTAATTGGGAACCATTTACCCAACATAGAAATAGAACACCTAGAACAGAAAAACCCTACACCAAAAACGAAACTAAACACGCCAGCCTGTAAAACTCAGGCCTGGACGTGACACATGTGGTTGCCAGCAGAGCTCCAGATTTAAACTGATTGATCAAATTTTTATGTTTAATCCTACTTGAAACGTGTGTGTGTGTGTGTGTGTGTGTGTGTGTGTGTGTGTGTGTGTGTGTGTGTGTGTGCGTACGAGTGTGTACGAGTGTGTGTGTTTCTAAGCCTTTTCACACCAGTTGGCCTCTGACCTGTTTAACAAGCTGCAGCTCCGCCTCCTGGCCCTGAGACTCTCAATCTCACACCGTGTTAGAGGAATTAGTTACACTGACACACACACACAATCACACACACACACACAAACAGGCATCACACACACACTTTTCACATTACTTTAATAGCAATTAGTCACACCCAAACACACTAAAACAAATAAACAAAGACTTAATAACCAGCCTCCCTCAGTGAGTGTTAAGTGACTAGGAGTTTGTCAGGAGAGGTTTCATAGTAAAGAGGTCACAGACACTCCAGGACTGAACTCACCCCTTAAAGCAAAGCTGCACTTGGTTCACACTGCAGACCCTATTACACACACAATCACTGCTCACACACACACACACACACAGCGGAAACACAGCTGAAACACACAAACACACACAATCACTGCACACACACACACGCGTGCGCATGCGCGCACACACACACACACACAGCTGAAACACACAAACACACACAATCACTGCACACACAAACACACACAGAGCTGAAACACACAAACACACACAATCACTGCTCACACACACAGCAGAAACACACAAACACACACAATCACTGCTCACACACACACAAACACAAACAGCTGAAACACACAAACACACACAATCACTGCTCACACACACATACACACACACAGCTGAAACACACAAACACACACAATCACTGCTCACACACACATACACACAAACAGCTGAAACACACAATCACTGCTCACACACACACATACACACACACACCCAGCTGAAACACACAAACACACACAATCACTGCTCACACACACATACACACAAACAGCTGAAACACACAAACACACAATCACTGCTCACACACACACA
>QNTS01006070.1:16210-57138 GCA_003317085.1 Hucho hucho
AATTATTAAAGTGGCTAGAGATTTGAGTCGATGGCCGAACGGCATAGGCAAGATTCAGTAGATGGTTTAGAGTACAGTGTATACATTTGATATGAGTAATGTTGGATATGTAAACATTATATACAAAATTGTTTAAAGTGGCTAGTGATACATTTGTTACATCCAATTCCTATTTTTAAAGTGGCTAGAGATTTAAGTCAGTATGTTGGCAGCAGCCACTCAATGTTAGTGATGGCTGTTTAACAGTCTGATGGCCTTGAGGTAGAAGCTGTTTTTCAGTCTCTCGGCCCCAGCTTTGATGCACCTGTACTGACCTCGCCTTCTGGATGATAGCGGGGTGAACAGGCAGTGGCTCGGGTGGTTGTTGTCCTTGATGATCTTTTTGGCCTTCCTGTGACATCGGGTGGTGTAGGTGTCCTGAAGGGCAGGTAGTTTACCCCCGGTGATGCGTTGTGCAGTCCTCACTACCCTCTGGAGAGCCTTATGGTTGTGGGCGGAGCAGTTGCCGTACCAGGCGGTGATACAGCCCGACAGGATGCTCTCGATTGTGCATCTGTAGAAGTTTGTGAGTGAGAGTAGAGAAGAGCAACTCACACCAGTTCAGCCTCAACACAAACCATGTTCCCTGCATCTCTGCTGCTGCTGGCAGCTGCCTCCTGTGAGTCTCTTTGGATCTGGGGGAAATGACACTAATGAAAACTTAAGTAGACTGACATAATTTGACACTATTTGGAGCTTGTAATGATCTCTTTTTTCCTTCTTTTCCCACAGGTGTTCACTGTGAAGAACTCACTCAGCCAGCCTCCGTCCAGCTAGGTCAACCACTGACCATCTCCTGTAAAGTCTCATACTCTTTATTTAGCTATTGGACAGCTTGGTTCTGACAACCTGCAGGGAAAGCATTGGGAGTGGATTGGGCAAATATATACTGGAAACAGTCTACAATGATTCACTGAAAAACAAGTTCAGAGTCACTTTAGACTCCTCTAACAAGATAGTGACTATAACAGGGCAGAACCTGCAGACTAAAGACACAGCTGTGTATTATTGTGCCAGAGACTCAGTACTACAAACCAGGGCCAGACACACAGAAAAACTCACTCATCCCTTAAACAGTTGTAGTTATATGTATCTATCAGGAGGGGGCAATATTAAATACCCCATGGAATGATTAATTTAGTTCATACTACATGGGTATCTTTGACATGATAAAAAATAATTGACTTATACATAATAGATATGTTTGTTGGCTAGCTACTTTGAACAACAGTGTCCTGACGAGAGAACACATTTTCAATGCCAGGAGAAATTGCTTATCATTAATTCATTGTTATGGATGTATTCAAATAAATGTCACTAGAAAACAGCTTAAACAAATGCAAAAGGCTGTGACTGTAAATTAGCCGTAGTTGGTTAGCTAGCAGGCAAGGGATAAGAATGTTGCCAACCAATATGGCAATGGAACATTTGAACAAACGACTGGGTCCCATCCATAGATACAGAACAAAAAGACTGAACGACTGGGTCGCGTCTCTGGCAACCGAACCGATAGAACGAATGACCAACCGGCTTGGGTAGCAACCCTACATTTGCGTTCCACTCCACTATCTTGTGGAATGAATAAATTAATTAACTTCCCTTCTCTACCTCGTCACTATATAAAAACCTCTCTGTATCTGAGAGTCCTAGTACATCGCTCTGAGTCCTGGAGAGTAGAGCAGCTCTCACCAGTTCAGCTTAAACACAAACCAGGTTAACTGCATCTCTACTGCTGCTGCTGGCAGCTGCATCCTGTGAGTCTCTCTGGATGTTGGTTGATAGACATTTTAATGCAACTAGTAACTTTTGTATGCCGAACATATTCATGTTGTCAATATGTTTCAATTTAGCAGGTGTGCAGAGTTATTAACTCACTCAGCCAGCCTCTATGACTGTCCTGCCAGGTCAACCACTGATCATCTACTGTAAGGCCTCTTATTCTGTTACTAGTTTTACTACATGCTTGATTTGACAACCTGCATGGAAAAGTGGATTGGATATATCAATAATGCTTAAAGCACCAGCTACAAACATTCAATGAAAAACAAGTTCAGCATCACCAGAGATACTTCCAGCAAAACGATGTTCTTAAAAGGACAGAGTCTGCAGGTTTAAGACACAGCTGTGTACTACTGTGCCAGACCTGTACAAAAACACAATCTGTGGGTAGATCCCGTTAACGGACTCATGAGCACAGAGATGTACAGATGTAGGATCTTAATTTAAGTCAGTTTGCTACAGCAGGAAAATAATTGATTGTGCAGCAACATGAAATGTTTTGAAGGGGTTGATAAACCTTGGTAAGCGGACATTAAGTCCGACATTTCACAATGGAAATAACAAACTGCAGAAGCCTTTTAAAACCTCAAATACACCACGCTTTCTACCTTTCCTGCATTGTAGGAAGGTTCTCCTGCAACAGGGTGATCAAATGAAGATCCTACATCTGTGGTGTACTTCTCACTTTCAATGTTATGTCCCTGAAAGTAGATTACTGTACGCATTGACAATCGTGTGTTCCTGCAATAGCCCTTTCCTGCAGTCAAATGAACAAAGTACCCTCTACTGGCCTCATTTGTGGAATGTCATGAATGTCTAATAATGGGTTGCAAACTCAAATGAATACATTAAAACTCTATATCTGACACGGTACAGGTGTCTTCTTTTTCATAAACCATGTGTGTGAGGTGTATACTTTTGTTTCAAAGTAGATTTGTTTAAGACTACCAAGAAACACTCTGTGTGACTCTGATTTTGTCACAATCTTCCAAATAATCTGACCAAGGCACAACATGCATGGGGTTCCACATATTTTTAATTGTGAAATGACAAAACAATGAAGTAGCCAGACCGTAACTTTACCTTAGTGCAACACATGCACTAACTCAAAACAATAAACCACAAGTGGGGACAGAACAAACTAAATATGATTCCCAATTAGAGGCAACGAACAACAACTGCCTCTAATTGGGAACCAACTCAAAATACCAACATAAAGAATGCCAAACACCCCTGGTCACGTCCTGGCCCAAACCCCCATAGAGAACCCAGAGGGCTCTCTATGGCCAGGACGTGACAGATTTAGCTCACTGCAGCAAAATATTCACAAGCAGGCACTGTAACGAACCCTTATCATTTGTGTCATGCAACATCATCTATTGAGGACCATTTTGGAAATTAATATCTGACTTTTATTGAAATAAAAAAAACTGGACACCACATGCGTTGTTATGCTAAAGTATTGGCAAAAGGTTTTGCTCATAGTGCTTATTATGGATTAGTATCAGTCCAGCTGTTTACAGGGACAATATAATGGCAATATAATGGTTTACAGGGACAATCTGGCATAGTTGTCAAAGAAAAGGGTTACTGTTATTCCTATTCCTTCCATACCTGCCTCTTTTCCCTATGCAAATTGTATCATGCTCTTTGTCTGTTTCTCTCCACCTCCACCTTATATAAACAGTCTCTGTGTGTGTCCCTCTGAGTCCTGAACAACACAAACCATGTTCCCTGCATCTCTGCTGCTGCTGTTGCTGGCAGCTGCCTCCTGTGAGTCTCTGGATTTGGGTCGGGCAGACAAAACAATTAGTGATGGCTTTAGTTTTGTTAAAACTTTTAAATGATTATATTTGTAGTAACTTTAAATGTAAATGCTTTGTCCACAGGTGTTAAGTGTGAAGAACTCACTCAGCCAGCCTCTATGACTGTCCAGCCAGGTCACCCACTGACCATCTCCTGTAAGGTCTCATATTCTGTAGGTAGCTATTACACAGCTTGGATCCGACAGCCTGCAGGGGAAGGACTGGAGTGGATTGGAAGCAAATACACTGGAGACACATCTTACAAAGATTCCCTGAAAAACAAGTTCAGCCTTACTTTAGACTCCTCCAGCAATACTGTGACTTTAACAGGGCAGAACCTGCAGACTGAAGACACAGCTGTGTATTATTGTGCCCGAGACTCACAGTGATACAAACCAGGGCCAGACATGTACAAAAACTCACTCATCTCTTAAACAGTTGGAGTTACATGTATCTATCAGAAGGGGGTGATATTAACCTTAATAAATAGAGGTCAAACCCCACACCCATGGAATAATGAATTTAGTTTATACTAGATGGGTAACTTTGACATGAAAATGACTTTACCCCAGTCCTCAGCAGTCCAATCCCTGTAACTTTTGAGGAATATCAGTCTGTCCCTGATGTTTTTCCTGGAGAGAAGTGGCTTCTTTGCTTCCCTTCTTGACACCAGGCCATCCTCCAAAAGTCTTCACCTCACTGTGCGTGCAGATGCACTCACACCTGCCTGCTGCCATTCCTGAGCAAGCTCTGTACTGGTGGTGCCCCGATCCCGCAGCTGAATCAACTTTAGGAGACGGTCCTGGCGCTTGCAATTGAACCGCTCTCCTTGAAGTTCTTGATGATCCGATCAATGGTTGATTTAGGTGCAATCTTACTGGCAGCAATATCCTTGCCTGTGAATCCCTTTTTGTGCAAAGCAATGATGACGGCACGTGTTTCCTTGCAGGTAACCATGGTTGACAGAGGAAGAACAATGATTCCAAGCACCACCCTCCTTTTGAAGCTTCCAGTCTGTTAATCAAACTCAATCAGCATGACAGAGTGATCTCCAGCCTTGTCCTCGTCAACACTCACACCTGTGTTATCGAGAGAATCACTGAAATGATGTCAGCTGGTCCTTTTGTGGCAGGGCTGAAATGCAGTGGAAATGTTTTTGGGGGATTCAGGTTATTTGCATGACAAAGAGGGACTTTACAATTAATTGCAATTCATCTGATCACTCTTCATGACATTCTGGAGTATATGCAAATTGCCATCATACAAACTGAGGCAGCAGACTTTGTGAAAATGTATATTTGTGTCATTCTCAAAACTTTTGGCCACGACTGTAAACTATGCTCAATATACATTTTTCAACCTTCTCCATAATATAACCACAAGTTTCAAACTGTGGACCCTCTCATTAAGACAATATGATAAGAGCTTCAGTATCCCCACCTCTAGAGTAGGACCCCTTGCCTCTTCATCTCTCTATGTCAATGCAAACCCTCCCTCTGGTTCTTTCCCTACTAAAACAGTGTCTGTCTGTCTGTCCGTAGAGGCCCTCTGAGTCCTAACGAGTAGAGTAGAGCAGCTCCAACCAGTTCAGCTTCAACACAAACTATGTTCCCTGCGTCTCTGCTACTGCTGCTGGAAGCTTCCTCCTGTGAGTCTCTCTAGATTTGACAGGAAAGACAAAATAATTAAAGATGATGACTACAGTTTTGTTAGACTATAACATGATTCTATTTATATTGAGCAACATTTTAAATGCTTTGTCCACAGGTGTTCGCTGTGAAGAACTCACTCAGCCATCCTCTATGACTGTCCAGCCAGGTAAACCACTGATCATCTCCTGTAAGGTCTCATATTCTGTTACTAGCTATAACGTATATTTAACGTATATTGTATATATGTTATTGCTTAAATATCCATGAAATTAAAGAAAGAAAGTCACACACATACTGTATATGGTCCCAACAATTTAATGGCTAACCATAATAACCAACGTTTTGGCAATTCAGTGCCTTCTTCAGGGTGGTTAATTAAATCTCCACCTGCTGTGCTTGATGATATGTTTTGTAACACAGAGAAGTATGTAAATACATTCCTCTCATTTGCTTCGAAATAATCTTGCAATCATTTCTTGTTTATAAAGCATTCTATGAACTTACTTGAGCCCATACTTTGTTTTAATTTTCATATTCCAATAACACTGTTGTATTGGGAAGATATTGGCAAAAGGTTTTTGCTCATTTTATCAAATAACATTATCTGCCAATTATACTGAAGTGTATTTTACAAAGACAATACATTGGAGTATTAAAGCTGATAGAAGTTTTCAAAATTTTCACTGATATTCAAAACATTTTCAGATTTCCCTCCTCTCCCTATGCAAATAGCACTGTGCCTCTCTCTTCCTCCCTCTATCTACCTCCCCCTTATTGTTAGGGTTTATATAAACAGTCTCTGTCTCTCTGAGTCCTGGAGAGTATAGAGGATCAGCTCCCATCAGTTCAGCTTCAACACAAACTATGTTCCCTGCATCTCTGCTGCTGCTGCTGGCAGCTGCCTCCTGTGAGTGTCAGACACAATGATGAAAACTGCATCAGACTTAAATGTAATTGAAATATCATGTTATCTAGAGTTTTAATATTGTAAAAAAATCTTCCAACAGATATAAAGAGTTATGAACTCACTCAGCCAGCCTCCATGACTGTCCAGCCTGGTCAACCACTGATCATCTCCTGTAAGGTCTCTTATTCTGTTACTAGTTTTACTACATTCTGGATTTGACAACCTACAGGGAAAACACTTGAGTGGATTGGATTTATTAATAATGGTGGAGGCACAGCTTATAAAGATTCACTGAAAAACAAGTTCAGCATCACCAGAGACACTTCCAGCAGCACAGTGACTTTAACAGGACAGAGTCTGCAGACTGAAGACACAGCTGTGTACTATTGTGCTCGCTTCCACAGTGATAAAACCAGCATCAGACCTGTACTAAAACTCACTCCTTCCTTGTACAGTTGAAGTTAGAAGTATATACCAGGAGGGGGCGATCTGAGTCTGAATCTAAATCTAAATATCAAACAGCCTATGATCTAATGACTCTACAATCATTACAACATACCAGTGGAGGCTGCTGAGGGGAGTATGGCTCATAATAATTGTCTGTAACGGAGCGAATGGAATGGCCATTAGCATAATTCTGGACCGTACATCCAAGAGAGAACAGGATGTAAGTTATTTGTTTACTCGAAGAGCTAGAAACAGCTAGAAGATGGATGAGCACGGACGAACAGCGTTTGTTTGAATTAATGTACTCTACAGTACTGCATTGTTACCCCTCAAAAGAGCTAGAACCAACATTATTTTACAATCGTTTTATTTTGAACAGAATCATTACCAGGAGGACATGAGTGACAGTGGGGACAAAGCACTGTTCCCCCAACTCGAGGGCCGAATTTGGCACATGGGTGGTTTTATTTGGCCCCTCAATGTTTTCTGAGGCAATTTAAAATATATTTTTTTTATTGATGTACATACTGGAAAAGACTGGAAAAACAAGAGGAAATCAGCTCCAAGTGATTTTTATTTAAGAAACTATTCATGTATTCCCATGCATAATAGAGATGTAAGCAAGGTTTGAATTATTTTATTTTTTATTCTTCCAGTCAATTTGCAGTCTACAAATGATTTGTAATTACATTCTCATCCCCCCAACCATCCGGCCAAGAAAAAATTGGCACGTGGCTGAATCTTGTTGATGATCCCTGGGATAAAGGGAATGGATGACTCCCCTTTTCTCTGTTTGTTTTTGTTCTCTTCACCAGGATAGTGAGACGGGGAAAGCCCAGGCACCAAAAGAAAAGTACTATCCTGTGAAACACTTCAGTTTTCACGGTGCTATGGTTTTTGGTTCGTTAACGTCACCATTTATGTTTTTAAGCTGCGCTCGCATTCTACACATGGTGCATTTCTTTATCATTATTTTCTATGAGGGGGTAGGCATGCTCGACATAGCCTTCCAGGATGCAATCAAAGCCAATTGATCTAAGTAAGAAAACTCTTAGTCCTTACACAATGCCAGTTTTTGCCTAGAGACTGCTAAGGTTTTTGTCAATTATTTTTGTTATTCCAATCTATAAGATGATGACGTACTTGGTTTTGGTGGCTTTTAGTCTTGCGGCATGCCTACTTTGCATTTGTCTGTAGTTTTTTTGTGATTTTGACAGCTTATTTTCCAGGAGCTGTATTCTCTTATTAAAGTAACATCTCTATGAGATGTTTCAATGTGTGTGCAATTAATCAATGTGGGTGTATTATTATTATACTATAGACCTTCAATTGGATGATGGCCTCCTCTTGCATGACACCTGAGCTTCCTGTATGCTCGTGAGGATGACTCCTGCCACCTCTGTCACCTGACAGACTACCTCCTGCAGACCACCTGAACTAAATTCAGCATCTTTTGCTTCCTCTGCTGGAGCTGGGTCTACGTTCTCCTTCATTCTCTTGTTCTCTCTGTCTTTCTCACCTAAAACTCCTACATCTGCTTCCCTGTTCTTCCCATTTCTCTACTCATGTGACCAGTACCCAAATGAGGACCTTACATTCTTACTGACCGTGTCCTGCTATAGTTAGTAGTGTATATGGACTCATCCCTGTAGTCTGCAGACTTCTGGGATCTACGTCACACTCCTTCTCTTCAATAAAATCTGACACTCCTCTGTGAGACACCACCTTAATAACCATTGCCTGACTAGCAACACCCCCAATAACGGAGAACATATTATAGAATAAAGACTGTCCTATGAAACATTACAATAAAGACCCACACTTCATCATGTCCTATGAAACATTACAATAAAGACCAACACTTTATTCTGTCCTATGAAAAATTACAATAAAGACCCACACTTTATCCTGTGAAACATTTTCAGTTGCTGCCCTCTTAAACCTGATTGATCTTTTGAATCTCTGATATAATGCTACACATGTCTTTTTTGTACCATTATCCTGTTGAGGGGATGCATGCACAGTGTGTTCTTCCAGGTTGTGATCAAATGCTCTACTTTTAAGGTTTCAATATGTTCTATATTTTTCACCATGTTAACAGGCATTTAATAAATGTACAACCTTTTGAGTTTTGTCTATTTTCTGAAGATGCATAATTGTAGTTGACTGTATTTTATGGTATTCTTACTTAACCTGATCATAGGGCAACAGAACATATTTAGTTGCCTATACAATGTTTTACAGACATCTACCATAATTTAAGTGGTACTTAATTGTGTACTACAATTCAATAAATTACTTTGCAATGACCCAGTGTCACAAATGATGGCTCTATTGATTGTGCAGCATACCCTGGGATGGCCTTGGATGTAATATGGCTGGGCACATTGGTAAACTAACGTTAGCTAGCCATGCTGCCTCATGCTAGTTGTGTTAAACCCAGCTATAGATTTGTTTCATTACTGGAAGCTAGCATGTTTTATCTATCAGTGATCATTGCTTTGGTGATTACTTCGATGGATACAGCACACTGCTGATTTCACAGCCAACGATGTTGCCTCACCGTGCAATAATTACTCAAAATGCATCTTCTCATTATTAATATCATTAAGCCAAGTACGTTTTGTTTTTTGTTTTGTTTAGATGTGAATTAACTAGCCAGCTAGATACAGTTGAAGTCGGAAGTTTACATACAATAAGGTTGGAGTCATTAAAACTTGTTTTTCAACCACTCCACAAATGTATTGTTAACAAAGTATAGTTTTGGCAAGTCGGTTAGGACATCTACTTTGTGCATGACACAAGTAATTTTTCCAAATAATGTTTACAGACAGATTATTTCACTTATAATTCACTGTATCACAATTCCAGTGGGTCAGAGGTTTACATACACTAAGTTGACTGTGCCTTTAAACACCTTGGAAAATTCCAGAAAATTACATCATGGCTTTAGAAGCTTCTGATAGGCTAATTGACATAATTTGAGTCAATTGGAGGTGTACCTGTGGATGTATTTCAAGGCCTACCTTCAAACTCAGTACTTCTTTGCTTGACATCATGGGAAAATCAAAAGAAATCAGCCAAGACCTCAGAAAAAAATTTGTTGACCTACACAAGTCTGTTTCATCCTTGGGAGCAATTTCCAAACACCTGAAGGTACCACACTCATCTGTACAAACAATAGTACGCAAGTATAAACACCATGGGACCACGCAGCCGTCATACCACTCAGGAAGGAGACGCGTTCTGTCTCCTAGAGATGAACGTACTTTGGTGCGAAAAGTACAAATCAATCCCAGAACAACAGCAAAGGACCTTGTGAAGTGGCTGGGGGAAACAGGTACAAAAGTATCTATATCCACAGTAAAACAAGTCCTATATCAACATAACCTGAATGGCCGCTCAGCAAGGAAGAAGCCCCTGCTCCAAAACCGCCATAAAAAAGCCAGACTACGGTTTGCAACTGCACGTGGGGACAAAGATTGTACTTTTTGGAGAAATGTCCGCTGGTCTGATGACACAAAAACAGAATTGTTTGGCCATAATCACCATCGTTATGTTTGGAGGAAAAAGGGAGAGGCTTGCAAGCTGAAGAACACCATCCCAACCGTGAATCACGGGGTTGGCAGCATCATGTTATGGGGGTGCTTTGCTGCAGGAGGGACTAGTGCACGTCACAAAATAGATTGCATTATGAGGGAGGAAAATTATGTAGATATATTGAAGCAACATCTCAATACATCAGTCAGGAAGTTAAAGCGGCAGGGTAGCCTAGTGGTTAGAGTGGCAGGGTAGCCTAGTGGTTAGAGCGTTCGACAAGTAACCAAAAGGTTGCAAGTTCAAATCCCCGAGCTGACAAGATACAAATCTGTCGTTCTTCCCCTGAACAGGCAGTTAACCCACTGTTCCTAGGCTGTCATTGAAAATAAGAATTTGTTCTTAACTGACTTGCCTAAAAAGCTTGGTTGCAAATGGGTCTTTCAAATGGACAATGACCCCAAGCATACTTCCAAAGTTGTGGCAAAATGGCTTAATAAGGACAACAAAGTCAAGGTATTAGAGTGGCCATCACAAAGCCCTGACCTTATTATTATTGTGGAAGGCTACCCGAAACATTTGACCCAAGTTAAACAATTTAAAGGCAATGCTACCAAATACTAATTGAGTGTATGTAGACTTCTGACCCACTGGGAATGTGATGAAAGAAATAAAAGCTGAAATAAATCATTTTCTCTACTACTATTGTGACATTTCATATTCTTAAAATAAAGTGTTGATACTAACTGACCTAAGACAGGGAATTCTTACTAGGATTACATGTCAGGAATTGTGAAAAACTGAGTTTAAAAGTGTATTTGGCTAAGGTGTATGCAAACTTCCGACTTCAACTGTACATGTACATGTTAGTTAAATCTTTTTAACTTAGGGAGCGGCTCCCGAGGTGACGGTTTTGGAGAGTCTGGCGTGCCCAAAGTAGAATGCCTCCCACTCAGGCCCAGAAAATAGGATATGCACAAAATTAGTACTATTGGGTAGGAAACACTCTGAAGTTTATAAAAGTGTTAACATAATGTCTGTGAGTATAACAGAACGGATATAGCAGGCGAAAACCCGAGGAATTTCTGTCCTGGAAAAAGTGTTTTTAACACATTGCCTCATTTTGACCCCCTCCCTATTGAAAACAGCCATTTCTGGGAGTAAGATTGCAGTACCTATTGCTTCCACTGGATGTCAACAGTCTCTAGACAGTGTTTGATGATGTTAGAATGCTCTGGATGGTAATAGAAGAAGAATTTCCAACTGGTCACCAGATGTAAACAGAAGAGGGTGCGCGTTCACGGGCTCGCGCGCACTGTGTTTTTTTCCTTTCCTATTGTCCAGTTTATAATCCGGTTGAAATGTTATAGTAAATATACATAAAAGTGTTCCTAAGGATACATTATCAATGATTGATTGTTCTTGGACAAGTGTATAGGTAAAGGTTGAACGAATTCTCTTCACGTTTCAATGGAGGAGTCGACGCTGTTTTTTCTGATTATAACGCGCCAACCAAACGGAGATTTATGGATATAATACATTACTTTTTCTAACAAAAGAACCATGGATTGTCTTTGTTGGACACTTTGGAAGCCCTCAGCAGAAGTTCTTCAAAAGGTAATTGATTTGTTTTCGCTGTGAAATGTGTTTTGTGTGAACCGTGGAGGCTTATGAAATTATGGTAATGGAAAAATATGTTAGGTGCTACCCTCAAACAATCAAATGTGGTGCTTTCGCCGTAAAGCCTTTTTGAAATCTGACAACGCTGTGATATTGCCAAGAAGCAGAGCTTTTGATGACTATGAAGCACTTGTATATTGGTGCATGTTTAATAATTCAACTTTTGGATTTTGAATTTGGCGCCTTGCATTTCACCAGGTAGTGTAGCGCCCCACCACTCTGCAAGAAGTTAAACCATTCACAATGACGCTGACTAAATAACAACTAATAAATGTTAAACCACTCATAATGACGCTGACTAAATAACAACTAATAAAGGTTAAACCATTTGTGTCACGCCCTGGCCATAGAGAGCCCTCTAGGTTTATCTATGGTATTTTGGGTCAGTGCGTGACTTGAGTGCTCTAGGGAACTCTATGTTCGTTTTGAGTTGATTCCCAATTAGAGGCAGCTGGTTGTCATTGCCTCTAATTGGGAATCCTTTTTAAGTTGGTTCCCTGCCCCACTTGTCTTGTGGGTTATTGTGTGTGCCTGTGTGTGTGTGTGTGTGTGTGTGTGTGTGTGTGTGTGTGTGTGTGTGTGTGTGTGTGTGTGTGTGTGTGTGTGTGTGTGTNGCGTTCTCTTCACGTTGGATTTTCTGAACACAAGGTGCCAACCAAACGGAGATTTAAGGATATAATAAATTACTTTTTCTAACCAAATACCCATGGATTGTCTTCGTTGGACACTTAGGAAGCCCTCTGCAGAAGTTCTACAAAAGGTAAGGCACAGGTTTTCCCTGTGAAATGCATTTTCTATCGACCGCGCTGGCTAAAGATTTCATGGTTATGGAAAATATTGAAGGTGCTACCCTCAAACAATCAAATGTAGTGCTTTCGCCGTAAAGCCTTTTTGAAATCCGACAACGCTGTGATATTGCCAAGAAGCAGAGCTTTTGATGAGTATGAAACACTTGTATATTGGTGCATGTTTAATAATTCAACTTTTGGATTTTGTCTTGCATTTCACCTGGTAGTGTCGGGAGTGGGGCACTAGCGCACCACTTATCCCTAAGAATTAATAGCATTATTTGGGGTTTCCTTACCCACAATACAATTGACCAAAATTAACAAATTCAAAATCCAAAAGTTGAATTATTAAACATGCATCAATATACAAGCGTTGTCAGATTTCAAAAACACTTTACGGCAAAAGCACCACATTTGATTGTTTGAGGGTAGCACCTAACATATTTTTGCCATTACAATAATTTCATAAGCCTCCACGGTTCACAGATAACACATTTCACAGCGAAAACAAATCAATTACCTATTGAAGATCTTCTGCTGAGGGCTTCCCAAGTGTCCAACGAAGACAATCCATGGTTCTTTTGTTAGAAAAAGTAATGTATTATATCCATAAATCTCAGTTTGGTTGGCGCGTTAGAATGAGAAAATACAGCCTCCAATCGTCCTTAGAAACGTGAAGAGAACTCGTTCAACTTATACCTATAAACTTGTCCAAGAACAATCAAACATCATTGTAAATGTATCCTTAGGAACACTTTTATGTAGAAATAGCATAATATTTCAACCGGAATATAAACTGGGCGATAAGAAAGGAAAAAAACAAAGGACGAGCCTGGCGGGAGCGCGCGTTGTCTTGTAAAGGACATCTCTGGGGACACTTCCTGATTCCTCTTCTTCTCTGCTCTAAAAGCATCTAAATGAATCAGAACACTTTCTCGAGACTGTTGACATCTAGAGGAAGCAATAGGTACTGCATTCACATGCCCTTATATGGGCATTTTCATAAGGGAGGGGTTCCCAATGAGGCACTCTGTCAAAACCACTTTTTCCAGGACAGAAATTCCTTGGGGTTTTGCCACTTTTAGAAAATTCAGAGTGTTTCCTATCCAATGGTAATAAATATGTGCATATCCTATTTTCTGGGCCTGAATGGGAGGCATTTTACTTTGGGCACGCCAGGGTCTCCAAAACGGTCACTTCGTGCGCTGCTCCCAAAGAAGTTAATAAGGATGTAATTGCCTTTGTCACTTTGTTAGCGAGACGATTAATTTTACTTAGATGGAAATCGCCTTCACCCCCTTATCATGCTCTTTGGATTAAATTGGTTTTGAATTGCATAAAGTTGGAAAAACTTAAACACACACTCAATGGGTCTGTAGACAAATTCTATGCAATGTAAGCTCCCTACAATTCCTTGCAGTTCCAGAGTGCTGTATATTTATTTATTGTTGATGTAAGAGGCCTGGTCTGTGTATACACGACATCTCGGATGTTAAGGACTGTATTATCTATGCTAGTTGACCTGTAACAACTGTTTAAAAATATATATTCTTTTTTTTTTATTCATGTTTGTCTCACTCTTTGTTTTGCTGTATTGCTGTTTGGATGTGTTGTTTTATATTACTACCAAATAACTTACAAGTGCTATTATTTTGTAAATGCTGGTGTTGAAAATTCAATTAACAAAGTATAATAAAAATAATAAAAAAAATAATAATAAAAATAATGCAAAAATAATATTAATATAATAAACTGTAAAGAAACGTACATCCAAAGTTGACAAAATGTTGTATTTCATTTTGACCGTTCAAAATGCAGGTCAACCCAGTTTATAACAGTCTTATCCTTTTATACCAACTCTATATGCAAAGGAGCCTAACACACCACCCCTCTCTGTATAAAAAGTGGACTGTTTGTCTCAGAGTCAGTTGGAGTAGAGAAGAACAGCTCCCACCAGTTCAGCTTCAGCACAAACCATGTTCCCTGCATCTCTGCTGCTGCTCCTGCTGGCAGCTGCCTACTGTGAGTCTCAAGATTTGGGGGAAGGAATGGGTTGATGCTTGATAAATTATATTGAGAAAATATTATTTTAACAATAGCCTTTACAGTCATACTGAGCTATCCTATGTAACGCAATGACTGATTGTTTTTTCCCATAGATGTGCACTGTGGTGGTCTTGAACTCAGCCAGCCAAGTTTAATGTTTGTGAAGCCTGGAGAATCTCCGATCATCACGTGTAAGGTCTCTGGGTATTCTGTTAGTGATAGCAGCACAAGCTTTGCCACAGGTTGGGTTCGAAAGCCTGCAGGGAAAGCAATGGAGTGGATTTCGCATATATGGGATAATGGCGATATCTACAAAAATGATCCACTGAAAAACAAGTTCAGCATTTCAAGAGATGCTTCCAGCAACTCTGTGTCTTTACAAGGACAGAGCCTGCAACCTGAAGACACAGCTGTGTATTACTGTGTTCGCTACCCTCCACAGTGAAACAAACCAGCACCAGACCTGAACAAATACCCAGATACCCATGTGAGAATGGTGCAAGCACAACATAATATAAATGTGTCTCCACACCAAGATATCAACATATTTAAGATGAAGTCTCAAAAACTGTAAAATTATTATTTGATAAATGAACCCTACAAAAATCGTTAAAACCATGAATCATTAAAAGCTTTCAAGAAATGTAAACCCAAATAAAATGCTGAACTTTTGTTCCCGTGTTGCTGATCTTCAACACATCATACTAAAGCCATTATAGCCAACACGTCTCATAAGTAAAATCTGAACTACAGAGAGAAGAACAAAGGACAGGGAGGAGAGAGAATATAGGAATAGAGCAGATCTCTCCCTGTCAGGATATTTAAACCTCTAGATGGCGGTCTATGCAAAGTCTCCTTCCCCTTCATCCCTTTATAATCAAACACTCAGCCCTGGTCTTCTCATTATAGGCAGCTTGGACTGACATTACAACATTACAAGTAGTGTACTAACTAATACTGAACAATGGAGCTGATGACTGTCTGGAGTTCAGTTGTCATGGTGATGTCCATACATAGTAAGTAAAGCATTACATGGTGACTGAAGAATGTCTGAGTATCATGGTCAAACTCAAAATGTATGTAAATACCATATCTTCAACTGAGTGTCAACATTTTTGTTTTGCAAGTGTTTGCTGAATGAGATGAATCAGTCACCTTATCAGGTAAAAATACCTAGAGACACTGTTAAATTGTCCTGTAAAATCTCTGGGTTTGATATGACAAGCTGCTACATGCACTGGATAAGGCAGAAACAATTCAGAACTCTGGAGTGGATTGGGAGAGTTAACTCTTGTTCAACAGATGTTCCAGTCTACTCAGATTCTCTGAAAGGCCAGTTCACTCTGACTGAGGATGTCTCTACAAGCCCACAGTTCTTAGAGGCCAAGAGTCTGAGATCAGAGGACTCTGCTGTTTATTATTGTGCTCAACAGACACAGTGACTGAAGCTGGTGAAGCAGCTGTACAAACCCCCCCTAACAACATGGATAGCTGGTTAACTACTTCCTCCCTTTGTGTCACACTAGAATAATATTCAGTATCATTACTGTAAATAACACAACAATATCACAAAGCACTACACTATAAAAGACTAGCCTCTTACATTCAAACTACACAAAAATACGAACTCTTGTCCAGTCTGGTTGATCTTTCTTGTTGTCACATGAACAAGTATTTAACAAGGTATTCAGAACATATGAATCTGTTCCCCATCTCTGAATTCTCTATTTAATCTCTGTGTGATCTTCCCACCATGTGAGGAGGAGTCAATGCAAAACTCTGACCTCCTCCATCACTACTTATCTCACTACCGAGTGGAGGAGAGGGACCGATTCACTAGACTGAGAGACAAACTATCACTGAGCAATGGAAATGGGGACTGTTTGGACATTGGCTCTTGCGGTGGTGTTCATAAACAGTAAGTGAGTGTGAAAATGTTTCAAGAGCTCCATGCCACACAGCATGCAGAACTGTGAACTGATTTAATTAAGTTAAAAAAAAAATTTCAGGTGTCTTCTGTCAGGTTGAGCTCACACAGCCAGATTCTATGTCTTTGCAGACTGGACAG
Organism: Hucho hucho; assembly: GCA_003317085.1. Taxonomy (NCBI): domain Eukaryota; kingdom Metazoa; phylum Chordata; class Actinopteri; order Salmoniformes; family Salmonidae; genus Hucho; species Hucho hucho. The sequence continues at coordinate 32,959 of QNTS01006070.1, forward strand.
TCTCTGACCCTCTCCTGTAAGGTCTCTGGGTATTCTTTCACCGACAACTACTGCACAGCTTGGATTCGACAGCCTGCAGGAAAAGCTCTTGAATGGATTGGTGATACATGTGGAGATGGCAAAACGTATTATAGTAACAAACTAAAGAACAAATTTAGCATCTCAAAAGAAGCCTCCACTCGCACTGTGCCAGTAGAAGGGCAAAACCTTCTGATTGAAGACACAGCCATGTATTACTGTACCAGGAGAACATACTACCCACAGTGAAATAAACAAGCACCAGACCTCAACAAAAACCCTGAATCTCAAGGGAAAAGCCAGACTTTCTGCACTGTCACAATAAACTATAGCTATGAAATATTCAATGGCTACATTGAACATGTAGAAATTTATTTGTTAACAAGTCCGTTATAACATTTTTTTAATTTTTACATTTTTAAATTGGGAGCACTAGTGGCGGTCAGACAATACATTAAATGGCACATGGTTACAAGTGTAACATTGTTTCAAGTCCAGTGCCCTCAGGCTGTTGAGGGGCATTCAACAAGGGCAAAGTCATTTGTATCATTTTACTTTGTCTGTGAAAACCATTAATCAATCATATAATCACATTTTATTTGTCACGTACATGTGCTTAGCAGATGTTATTGCAGGTGTAGCGAAATGCTTGTGTTTCTAGCTCTAACAGTGCAGTAATATCATAACATTGGATAATTTATCTATATGATTTTGAATTTTTAGGACCCCTTTAGGTATCAACAAAAATATATCAACAAATTACAGTATTTGTTGTACATATTACCTCAATTACCTGGACTAACCGGTGCCCCCGCACATTGACTCTGTACCGCTGTCCCCTGTATATAGTGTTATTTTTACTGCTGCTATTTAATTACTTGATAGTTTTATTTCTATTCTTTATCATATTTCTTTTTAAACTGCATTGTTGATTGGGGGCTTGTAAATAAGCATTTCACCTGTTGTAATCGGCACAAGTGACTAATGTTTATTTATTTGATATGATACAAAATGGAATTTGGCCTTTACTACTATAGAAATGCATTGAATAACAAATGTAAAAATGGCAAAACAGATAAATGTATCTAAAATAATATGGTTTTGAACTGTCTGTCCTATATTTAGGAGATAGGAAAAAGCTCAGGATTTTCATCCTTTTTTAAACCGTTACCGGTTTACCTTCATGACTCTTGTGGGGTTGTAGGTCAAAAGGAGAACACCATTGTGTTTGTGAGAGTCTCATCTTGTTGGCCACACTACAGATTTTCATGAGAATACAGATTCTCGAGATGTCGCCTGGTCTGACAAACAGTGCTGTAGCTCTGCCAATTTCAACCGCAGACGCCAAACCAAAGGCAGCCCATAAAAAAGAAGAAGATTTATCTCTATCTTAAACTGACAGATTTAGATTTTTTGTATTATTTTAGTTATGTTAATCCCGGACCAATTGACTCTTAAAGACAAATCAACGCTCATAAGTAAGAAACAATAAAAACTCTGAACATATTTCAAATAAACCCTATATCATCTATCATCTATATAAAATAGATGATTTGCAGAATGGATCAGATGAGGTCATTACCACTAAATAAATGAATAGGGACATTTTACGTGTGTCACAGAACGTTATGTCCCATCACGGTTGTGGATCTTGAGTGGTGCAGCTGTCTAAGGCACTGCATCACTGTGCAAGAAGTGTCACTACAGACCCGGGCTCGATCCTGTGCTTCATCACAACCGGCCGTGATCGGGATTCCCATAGGGTGGCGCACAATTGGCCCAGCGTCGTCCGGGTTAGGAGAGGGTTTGGCCGGGGTAGGCCGTAATTGTAAATAAGGAATTGTTCTTAACTGACTAGCCTCGTTAAATAAAGGTTAAATACAAATTATTGAAATATTGAAATAACCACTGACTTAGATACAGGTCACTTTCTACAGCATGTGTGTAAATGCTACTGGAGACTAACAGGCTGCCAGGCATCAGAGGTGCTGTCCACAGCAACACTTGCATTCAGCGCATGAGGCTACTTCTGCTGACAACTACAAGAAGCTTTTAGGACAGCAGCTCTTGGAAACCAGCTATTCAAATCAAACTTTACTTGTCACGCCTAATAAATCAAATCAAATCACATCAATGATTTTGAATAGTGCTGGAGATCAAACCCAATGAAAGTTTATTGGTCGCATTTATGATTTGCAGGTGTTATGGCAGAATTGATTTGATCTCTAGTGCTATTCAACATCATTCTTTTTTAATTTGGAATGGACATGTTGGCAAAGATGGAAAAGGTTTATCCTATGCAGCATTTTGTAATAAACGGTAAGACAATTTCAGTGATACGTGTAGAACCTACAGGAGATAAACTGAATATCCCAGTGCCAGGTGTGGCAAACCTCCAGAGGACAAGCTACGCAAATGTACTTCCCTTCCCACTCTATAAAGCAGCATGTTGCCAACTCATCATTCAACTCATACAATAGTTGCTAGAGTTACATAACATTTCAGAAACCAGAATGATTTTGAACTTATCTGGGTTTGTTATTTTCACACTATCAAGCAAATAGGGTTAGTATGAAGCCAATACATTTTCACAAGAAAAGTTACATTGAATGACCTCCGTATCGTTACCCTGAAAGGCCAGTTCACCCTGACTGAGGACGTCTCCACAAGCGCACAGTTCTTGATGGACACAAGTCTGAGATCAGAGGACTCTGGTGTTCATTATTGTGCTCGAGAGACAGCGTGACTGAAATTGCAGCTGCACCAAAACCACCCAGTCAAAAGTATGCCACATATGCACACGCAATACCTCTGTGGCCCACCTAGGGGTCACTGCTCCTTCTTAGAATACCACTTTTCTACAGTATGATGTCCCAATACTGTACCATAATATGTAACACACTCCACATTCTTAAAAAGTATCATTCATATTCCTGTAGTGCAAAGAACATTTATTTTGTAAGCTAAAGAGATGCTGCATAACTCACTCAGTTTTTTATTTGTATTATTAGTCATGTGCATACTATCCTTCAGACACAATGGCCAGTGAGAAAACGGAGTGGCATGTCTTCATATGCATTTGGATTATAATTTCTGACAAGATCATCTCTAATGGCTGAGGACAAATGAAGATTATTAATTGAATCAGAGAGATTTGTCATGACAGGTACCTGATAGATGTATTGGTCTCTGGTGTGTGGAGAGGTTTTTGTATGGGTGTGTGTCATCATGATAACTACAAGGGCACAGTGTTACACTCTATAACAAAAACCACTGTGTTGGAAATGGCTACCTACCTCATCTCATACGCAATTACAAGATAAAACATTTAAACATCTACTGCAATTATTGGATTCTGACAACATAATGTATTTGTTTTAAATAAAAAACAGTATTAAATAAGAACTAAAAATGAACTTAATTACTGTGTATAAACTGTCCCCAGCAAGGTGCTTTAATCATTGTAATGGTCAAAATGCTTGACAGAGCAAAAGCTCAAACTAATCAAAGAGTTATTAATAAGTAGTAAAACATCATTTGACATAATGTTCATCAGATCAAAATCAATAGATCATGTTATGGTTGTTGTGAAAAGTTGTGCATGTTTATTCCAGCTTTGGCCCTGCACAGAGTGGTGGGAAGGTTATTGTACAGGGTTAAACCACTGTGCCATAAAGCAGGTCACAATGATACAGTCCATTGGATTGGAAAAGACATTGTCCACATGAAAACATTGGAGGTTTCAGTGAGTTTAACAGAGGATTCTGTGGCTATATGTGACAGCGCAAGCACACACGTACATTGTAATATTGTTGTATGGTGGTATTATACATGTTGTATTGTAGATATGTAGTGGTGTAATAATGTTATATGATGTACTGCTTTATTTTTGGTTTATTTGCAATGTAAGTGCCTTAATGTGTTAGGACCCCAGGAAGAGTAATGGGGATCCCTAATAAATACAAATACATGGGTTTTTGTAATGGCGTGAATCACTGTGTACGGGAGTGGCCACAGTGATAAACATCAATACAAAAACACCTCCATGGACATGAGGGTTGACAGGATTGTACTGTCTGCACACTGACTACACTCTGGATCCATACGGGAGATCATTTCACTGCTATGAATTTGAATGGTCATATTCTCATCTTCATTTTACTCCATTCCAGATTGGTTGCTATTCTGCTATTGTGTCCTATGTTTCTGATTTCAAACTGATTCATTCCTACTGTGGTGTTTTTAGCCATATTGATGAATGATAATCATGTTTGTTTTTCTGAGATGCCTGTCCATATAAATATACAGTATAGCATCCTTTAAAGGTGGTCTATTCTGACATTTAAGATGTAACAATCATGGTTATCACATTGTCCAGACATATAGCTTTATTTACAGGAGGTATTGACTACCAAGTATTATATATAGTTATATCAAATACTGTCTCATTCCACTCACTGTAGCAGAATTTAGAAACATTCAATACCGCCGAATACCGATATATAGCAATGTCAAGTGCTCCATCTGAGGTTAGTTGATAGGCTACATGAAGGTTTGATGAGACGTTTTTATTTTTCCTCCATGAAGATGTTGAGACCATATTGTTCATAATCAATTGTTGGGAAACAATGTTGTACAGAACACAACAGATGCTTCCTTTTGATATTGAGAGAAAAGGCATCAACGTCAAATGTTTCACAAAGCTGCACTCACTAAGTGTAAATTCCCCAGTCTAGACAGGAGAGGGGTTTTTGTACAGGGATGTATCACAGTGCAGTATAACGGCCACAGTGATACACGTCCCCCTCTCTAACATTGATGCTGGGCTTAGAGTGCGTATTAGGGCAGAAACTAGGTGAAGAGCGTAGTGTGTATTCCTTATACGTTTGGTTCACCATGCATGGTATATTCATAGGTAGTTATTTGTAATCCCATAAGCCAGCTGGAGAAACACTTGTCGATGAGAATTGGCAATACAGTTGGTATGAAGTGAGAAAGAAGTTTAGGCCTTAACATGATCTAGAATTCTATTATGATGATTATGATTTTTTAAAGGTGATTGTTAATGAAAGGTCCAGACATAAAGCTTTATTTACAGGAGGTCTTGACATTTTGAAACAAACCCATGCCCTGTTAAGTAGAACCAATGAATGCTTAATATATTAACTAAACTTAAGGCCCAGTCTATCCTGTCTCAGGTTCAGAATAATTTTTGACAGAGCACTCCATCTACCGTGGACTGCTACTTTCAAACAGTTATTATGCTACTGTGCAAAAATGCAGAAATGATGAAAATGCAGATGTTCTCATTAGAATCGGACTTTCTGGGCCTGAGATATTGAAACTTGAAGATAATCTTTAGAGGTAAAATGTACAAGTAGAAAAACAGTTTCTGACCAAATTGACTGAACATATCAATATAATCAGACTATTTAATCATACATTTTTAGAGTTTGGGATAAATATATTTATAGTTACTTTTGCATTAATTATTATGCTTTAAGTCACATAGAAACACCATATTTTCCATCACGTTGGTTAAACTGCATCCATTCCGGAGTCTAAGGGTTTATGTTTGATAATCCCTTCTGTTCCACACAGGCCCTGCTCTCCTTTTCTCAGTTGTGTCTGTTTCTCTCACACACCCCACCCCTCTATTTTCCCCTCTGTGACCCTCACAGCTGTGTGACACCACGCTTGGTGAACTCCAGTCTGTCACCTGGATGTTTCAGGGTCCCAGTTTAGCATCTCTGATGATTCAGATAGACAGTTAAAGCAGTTAAGTAGCCCAGGGACTGCAGGGACTGTCCCTATACACTTTCATGATCTAATTCTCACTACCTTGTTTCAGCTGAGGAGAAACTGCCTTTCCCATAAGCCCCCTGGTGTCTGGTAACCATACAATGTTTCAACCACATGAACATGAATAGCATTTGGTTTGAATAAATGGTGAGATGGATCAAATAATCAGACAGTTGAATCACTATTTTATTTATATGATAGACCTTGTTAACAGCTGTATTAATTATATTATTTTATATTTTCAGTAATTCGCTGCTACTCATCACACACAATTTTATTGACACACCATATTCATGGTTTGTGTTTGTAATAAATATGAACACACTTATCAAGAATTTCATTGAACAATGAGTCTTTATCTAAAATAACAAACTGCTCTATGTGGTTTCTCATAGCTGTCCTGTGAAACTCCCCCTAAATACTTTAGTATGTCTTGATTATGCTTGTTTATAGGGTAGAGAGTTTAATAATGTGTTTTTATCAGGCGTGTCTAACAGAGCAAGTTAAATGTGAACATAATTTCATATGATTGGTAAGATATAAAAAACGTTGCAGAGAGCCTATCGAACTGGCAATCTCTTAGAAATAAATATAAATATAAATGATTGGAACCAAGATAACTGATATTGGCACAAGATGGAGGGATTGTTGGAACATAACTAATGAGATTACAGTTATTGCAAATGTACAATTAATCCAACATAAACTAATGTATAGAATGTATTATACAAGAGACAACACTCACAAATTCTACACCACAAAGGCTGAGTCATATCTGAAGCGTAAAAATAACAATTACTCAATAATTCATGACTTCTGAGAAAGTCAGAGTTGGAAAGATGGCTGTCAGAAGTATTACAATGTAAATGTACTTTTAATTTGTCTGTGCATATTTCAAGACATGGCATATGAGGGTGCAGTGGGACACCTGGTGCGTTGGAAAATACTTTTCTCATCAATCATCTTAAAAAAAAATACGTATACTTAAAAACTAGAAATCAACCAATCGTACGTCGTTCACGCAATGCAAATGTCAAATGCTTTACTATCTAAAAATTTAAAGTGGGTGTGCAAGAGAAACAAAATCATGCAGTTTGAGGCCATGTGGCAGAAAGTGATACGGCACTGGAGATATGGGTGAGGGCTAGTTGGTCTGGGCAGGTGTGATGTTGTTGATGTTTGTATGATGTGATTTTTTTGTATGTGTATGTGTTCTATTGTTGATAAAAGGTATATTAACATTTGGCCACATTTTGAGGTTACTGTAACTACACATTTGTTTTTATGTAAACATATAAAGCATGCATGTTCAAGAGGTCATAGGTCATCGCAGGTCTGTGGAGATCTTTACAATTGCTGTAATAACCTGTGCAAAATCTTCAACAGCACTGATCACTTACACCCTGTATTTTTTATGTAACCTCAACTGCAATCCAGGTCATTTGGTTCTGCTACTAGATGAAGCACAGAGATATCATATTAATCTGTTCTATAAATAAATCGAATATCTGAGATTCTAGTCCCATTTGAATTTTGTTGAGATTTTGAATGGTTGAAAGAGCAATGATATCCCTTTGGGTGACAACCAAACCAAAAATCTGACACATTGGAAATCCAACAAACTTTTGGCTGTCTTTTTGAGGGGATGAATATAGGTTGTGTTCTCATTGAAGAATGTCTCATCCAAATATTACCCAAATATCCATGTTGAAATGACATAGTGTGCCCAGTGGGTAGCCATCTAAGGCAAGTTGTTTGGTGACAGTTGCTGACCATGTAATGTTGAAACAATGGGAACACATTTTATGGTACAGTACTTCAGGATGTGAATAGTATAGATTTTTTTGGTATCTTGTGTTAAATAAAAAAATCTAGAAAAAAAAGGTATTTTCTGACTATTGAACATATAGAGAGAGGATGGCATTGATTAAAGTTAGAGGTTGTAGGGCAGTAGGCCAGATTCAAAACTATGCTGACAAGATACCACAATATATTTTTGGCGCCACTTGTGTGTTTGTGTCTGTGATATTGTTGTGATAAATATCAAAATGCAATATGATTTAAATATAAATAATTTATTGACTGTTCTTTATGTTCGTTGATGAAAAATACACAAAAAACAATGACTTTACTCTGTAAACAATACAGATTTTTTTTTCTGATTCACAGTGATCACTGGTGTTTGGCTTTGTCTTTAATTTAATGATGTCCTTGAAACCTCTTTTATATGCATGTGACATGCTACCACCCAACAATGGTTGTCATGCAAATTCTGTCTCCCAAGTCTGTGTACTTACAGTGCATTTGGAAAGTATTCAGACCCCTAGACTTTATCCACATTTTGTTACGTTACAGCCTAATTGTAAATTGGATTAAATAAATTCAACTCCTCATCATCATATTAAAAACAGAAAACAGAAATACCTTATTTACGTAAGTATTCAGACCCTTTGCTATGAGACTCGAAATTGAGCTCAGATGCATCCTGTTTCCATTGATCATCCTTGAGATGTTTCCAAAACTTTAAATGGCCCACCTGTGGTAAGTTCAGTTGATTGGACATGCTTTGGAATGGCACACACCTGTCTATATAAGGTCCCACAGTTGACAATGCATGTCAGAGCAAAACCAAACCATTAAGGTTGAAGGAATTATCGGTAGAGCTCTGAGACCTATCTAGGCATTGTAAGATTTGGCAGGCATCACCAACGCATGGGCTATTGCGTCGGGCTGAACAATGCCATTTACCTATGACTGTATTCAGCACATAGCATGGCCTCTTGTGCCTTATTGCTCAATTACTTAATCTATACTTAGGGTACAAAACATGAAGAACACCTTCCTAATATTGTTCTGGGGGCCATTTTGCCCTCAGAACAGCCTCAATTCGACGGACTACAAGGTGGCTCCAGCATTCCATAGAGATGCTGGCCCATGTTGTCGCTAATGCTTACCATAGTTGTGTCAAGTTGACTGGATGTCCTTTTGGTGGCGGATCATTCTTGATACACATGGGAAACTGTGCAGTGTTTCAGTTTTTGACACAAACTGGTGAGCCTGGCACCTATTACTGTACCCCGTTCAAAGGCACAAATATTTTGTCTTGCCCATTCACCCTCTGAATGGCACACATACACAACCCATGTCTCAAGGCTCAAAAATCCTTCTTTAACCTGTCTCCTCCACTTCATGTACACTGATTGGAGCGGATTTAACAGGTGACATCAATAAGAGATCAGAGCTTTCACCTGGATTCGCCTGGTCAGTCCTATGTCATGGAAAGTAAGATTTTGTACATTCACACATATATACACATGTATGTATAACAAAAAGAGTACAGGCTATGTGAGGTGTTGAATCTCATTAAGCTGTGTTCATCATGATGAACAAGGAGTCTTTCCTTGACAAATGGATGTCAATATCTAACATTTAAAAGAATCCACAATTAAATAAAATCAAGTCAGTTATGTGTGTGGTGAGTAGGGCCTGTAGGTTTTTCTGACTAAGTGACCTGATCAGGAAAAACTCTGTTCCCTGTCAGGTCATGTGACAACTCCTGGCACTACTGATGAGCCATCAATTGACCTCTGACCTCAGAGTTATGAGCCCCTCCCCCATGACATCATGATGTAAATCCAGATCCCTCAGAGTTCATATATACTTATGTTCTGCTGCTGACTTGTTGTCTTGTTGTCTTGTGTGGAGCAGCTGAGTTCATATCTCCACCCTCAGTATGACGGGAAAACTCTACCTTCTGCTGCTCTCTCTCTGTCTGCTGTGTGAGTTCTGCAGCCACATACTCCTTTAATTACTGTGCTTACACTAAAATATGAGCTAACCCTAGAATATTCTTCATTGGTTGTTTTATCCTTTGTTTTGATCAATTTATACTGTTCTCCCTCTCACGTTCACTTCTTCATTCTCTTTCTCTCCATCAGGTTTAAATGGTCAGAGTATGGAGTCCATTCCCTCAAGTCCTCTCCAGAAAAAGCCTGGAGAAACTCTTAGCCTCTCCTGTAAGGGATCTGGGTATACACAATGTGGAAACTATGGTATGAGCTGGATAAGATAACTTGCAGGCAAATCACTGGAATGGATTGGGTATACTGGTACATACACAAAAGGTGTTGAAGGGCGGATCGAGATTACCCGAGATAATACCATCTGCATGGTGTATCTGAAGCTGTCTGTACTGAGAGCAGAGGACTCTGCTGTGTATTACTGTGCACGACAGACACATTGGTGTGAGTGAGTGGAGGATCTGTACAAAAACCCCTCAGAGAATCTAACTGGCAGTAGAGTGAAAAAAGGGCAGTAGAGCATCAGTACAACAGAGTAACATCTACTGAAGTATAATATTCCCTGAGAGACAAAACAACAGAACTACTTGTACATCAACACAAGGTACATATTTCCCTGAGGAGAGATATAAAGTTAAGAGGAATCACATACAGGCCTACATAGCTGTGTTCATTCATGAAGAACACTTTGACTGTCCTTGATAGCTTGATCTCTAATCTGACATTTTTAGTAAAATTAACACCAATGGTGAAGGATTTCGATAAATATTTAGAAAATCATTCTCCAAGATTCCCTACAGTTTTTCCAACCTCCGTGACCTGAGCATGAAAAACTCCAGGCCCTGGTTCGGGCATGGGGACATAGTTTGTCTGTAACATGTTATGTGATCAATGAAAACTCCTGACCCTACAGATGAGTCATAGATTGACCCCTGACCAACCTCTTAAGGATCCGCCCCTTTCAATTTTTTTTTGCCTAGAATGACATACCCAAATCTAACTGCGTGAAGCAAGGATATGCATAATATTCATACCATTTGAAGGGAATGTAGGAGAATATTACACATCAGATCTGGTAAAAGATGATATAAAGAAAAAAACAACATTTTTTTATTTTATTTTGTACCATCATCTTTGAAATGCAGGAGAAAGGCCATAATTAATTATTTTAGCCTAGTCGCAATTTAGATTTTGGCCAGTAGATGGCAGCACTGTATGTGCAAAGTTTTAGAGTTATCCGGTGAACTATTGCATATCTATTAAAAATGTATCTGCCCAAATGTGCCTAATTGGTTTATTCATACATTTTTATGTTCATAATTGTGCACTCTCAAACAATAGCATGGTATTCTTTCCCTGTAACAGCTACTGTAAATTGGACAGTGCAGTTAAACTAACAAGAATTTAAGCTTTCTGCCCATATCAGATATGTCTTTGTCCTGGGATTTTCTTTTGCTTCTTACAACCTCATGCTAATCACATTAGCCTACGTTAGCTCAACCAAGCCCGCGGACGGGACACCAATCCTGAAGAAGTCATCAGACCCTCCCCCATGACATCATGATGTAAATCCAGATCCCTCACAGTTCATATATACTTATGTTCTGCTGCTGACTTGTTGTCTTGTTGTCTTGTATGGAGCAGCTGAGTTCATATCTCCAACCTCAGCATGAAGGGAAACCTTTACCTGTCTGCCCTGTGAGTTCTGCTTGGTTTTACTCATCAACTCTTCATATGCTGAGCAAAGAAGATTTACAATTCCTTCATGGTTTCCCTCACTCTTCCACCCTCTCTCCTTTCTCCTTTCCCCCTATTTCCTCTCTCTCTTTCTCTCCATCAGGTCTACATGGTCAGAGTATGTAGTCCATTCCCTCCAGTCCACTCCAGAACAAGCCAGGATAAACTCTCAACCTCTCCTGTAGATGAGCTGGGTATACCTTTTTCAACATATGGTATGAACTGGATTCACCAACCTACAGGGAAACCACTGGAACGGATGGGCTGGATCAACACCAATACTGGAGCAGTGGGCTATGCCAAAACCCTGGAGGGACGGATTGAACTGACCAAAGACAGCTCAGTGAGCATGACATCTGAAACTGTCTGGTCTGACTCTGCTGTGGATTACTGGGCACGCTGGGTACAGTGATGTGAGTGGTGGAGCTGTACAAAAACCACTCAGACATATACTGAACAAAAATATAAACGCGACAATTTCAAAGATTTTACTGAGCAACTGTTCATATAAAGAAATCAGTCAATTGAAATAAATTCATTAGACCCTAATCTATGGATTTCACATGACTGGGCAGGGATGCAGCCATGGGTGGGCCTGGGAGGACATAGGCCCACCCACTGGGGAGCCAGTCCCAGCCATTCAGAATGAGTCTTTCCCCACAAAATGGCTTTATTACAGACAGAAATACTCCTCAGTTTCATCAACTTCCCAGGTGGGTGGTCTCAGACGATCCCAAAAGTGAAGAAGCTGGATGTGGAGGTCCTGGGCTGGCGTGGCTACATGTGGGCTGTGGATGTGAGGCCGGTTGGACGTACTGCTGAATTCTCTAAAACAACCTTGGAGGAGGCTTTTGGTAGATATATTAACATTACATTATCTGGTAACATCTCTGGTGGATCTTCCTGCAATCAGCATGCCAATTGCACGCTCCCTCAAAATTTAAGACATCTGTGGCATTGTGTTGTGTGACAAAACTGCACATTTTAGAGTGGCCTTTTATTGTCCCCTGCACAAGGTGGATCTGTGTAATGATCATGCTGTTTAATCAGCTTCTTGATATTCCACAACTGTTAGGTGGATGGATTATAACCTTTCTGGGATCTTTAATTTCAGCTCATGAAGCATGGGACCAACACTTTACATATTTCTGTTCAGTATATAGATAGAGACAGGCTGTGGAACATATGGACAATTCACTAACCCTTCTCTGCACACAGCGGGGGTAGACATCCTTATACTTTAATTAAATGTCCCGAACCTCAGAAACACTGTGTATAATTCATGAATAGGCTCTCTGAGTTATTCCTTATGTTGAGACCTGTCTTCTTTTGAGAAAGAACAGACAATACTTAAACAGGCACAAGTCATTGTGTATTGGAGTAATCTTTTACAATGAGAAGGATTTTGCTCTAGCCCAAAATTGAATCAGAACAGCTACCCATAAGGACATTGACAGTCCAAAAGAAGAGTGTTGGCCAACTTTGACTTAACACTTCACAGTGACTCAACAGTATGGAATATTGAATTGTGAAAAAGCATTTGATTTAATATTAAAGTTATATTTGACAACATTCAGTAATACTATGTGTAGCTAATTTACGACTTTCATTTTTAGTTGTGTTACTCAAATTGAAAGGATAGTGCTACGATTCAGCAAAATCACACAGAAATATTAGCTGAGTATGGATTCTACAGAAAGGTTTTTGACAGAATCTGCAAAATAATGCTGATTTATTTTCCTTATGCCCATCACTACTCTTTCTAAGAGAGGTCTTGGTGGAAACCTGCTTGGTGGTCTCTGAGCTTGGCATTCAACATAGTTTCTACTCTTTACCCATACAATCCATGGTCTCTTCATAGGCTATATGATTATACATTATTACGTTTATGAGGCAATCAGTAAAGCTTACTAAATGGTAATACATTTATTTGAAACGTCCCATGTGACACCAAGTTAACTATAAATGTACCCATCCAGACAACAACTGTGGTCATGTTTTAAGGCACTGAGCATAGGAACTGGCTGGTATTTTCTCTTTTCTCTTTGGATCAACAACATCACCTGCTGTATTTTATGAAAAAGCTCTACTTTAGTACCCATCCCCAAATCAACAACTGTGCTAAATGACTATAGGCCTGTAGCATTAACGTCCCTGCCTATTAAGTCTAGCATTACTAATGTGTACTGACTCTCCTTTCTGACCCTATCCTCTCCCCCTGGGCCTGCGTCCAGAACTTGGGGGGGTGGTAGCTTTTGGGGGCATCATAACTACGTATTAGAATGTGATGACAATATTTTATATGGCACGCTTGAGTCAGAAAGAGAATTACCAAAATATAGACAGAGGAGGAAAATGGCCTGGCCACAGAGGGTCACCACCACAGCAGCCGTGTTGGTCCTGTAAACATGACCACTGCACTGCCCCGCCCCCTTCAAGCCCCTCTTCGCCATCCTCTTCCTTACCTGAGAGGTGAAAAACAAAGACATTGAAAGGGAAATATAGGGTTTTGTACTTTTCTGATTTCAATGTCACTAAAATGTCAGCTTAATTGGTCAGATTTTACTCACGCCAGACCAACAATAACTGCAGAAAGTGCATTGTATAACTCTCGAATTACACAATGGCGGTTGGGTGCCCTAAAAAGTCTCATCCCTGATTGGACTAAAACTATAACAAAGTGCCTAGGTAGATTGGAGCGATCACTGTACACACACAGCTCACCATGAAAACCATCTTATTTCTGAGTGCTTTGTTATGACATGATCCAATCAATGTCAGACATCTTACCTGATAAGAGCAGAGCAGGGCCAGGAGCCCTAGGAAGAGGCAGTTGCAGAACATGGTGTTAAACACAGAGCAACAGAAGTAGTCTTTAATCTGGACTCCCATGTGTCTTAGAGCCCACTGCTGTTGTGGCTGTTGGGGTCGTCAGGGCCGGCCTGAGCGTCCACGATCTCCCTTCTCTTCCTCTTCTTCTCCCCACTCTTCAACATCACCATAGTGATCCATCTCTATGTCAGCTTCACCAAAATCTATCTGCACTTCAGGAATATCAAAATCAAATCCTTCCTCCATGATTGTCAAAATGACATTAATGTTGGGCTGAACCAAATGTTTCACCAGGTATCTCTCCAATTCCCTCTCCCTCTCATACACTGTAGACCATGTATCGCATACACTCGATGCTTAACGTCTGTAACATGCGGTGTGAACCAGTTACACTTTCCTAAGTAGAGACTGTATATCCCTCCTTCAACCACAACACCATCCTCTCTCATGTAACACTATCTCTTGCTGTACTAGATTTGCAGAATGGTTTAATGTTCCAAATCTCTGTGGTGAATGACACATCGAGCAAACTAACTATCTGACCTAGAATATCTGACCATTGATAGTGCTGCTGTGGGGTAGGTGGCTCCTGACTTAATAGACAGCTTCTTTATTAATACTATATGAGTCTCTCACAGTCTGTGGTCCCCTGCTGCGGGGGGGGGACTCTATATCCTCCATGATCAATGTAGAACAGAATTGTTGAGTTAGTGACGTATGTATGCATGGAAATCTGTACAGCATATGCATATTTTCCGGATCCTAGGTTGATATTGACTCCTGTTTAATAACTGTATATCAATGATATATCCTCTGATAATAACTGTATATCAATGACCAGCTGTGAGGGGCAGCCACACACACAGACACACAATAACACAACCTTTAACACTGCAACCACCCTGTCTGTCAGTACCCAGACAGACAGTCTGCCATTCAACAGAGAAACGTGTTTCTTACGTCTCTCCTCCTCCTGGCCTTCCTGCCGTGTAAGTGTGGTGATTTTTTATATTTTCAAATACAGGGTACAAAACAAGTTGGACAGTAAATAAAGTAAATAAGTTTGATTTTGCCCATGTGTTAATTTTTGTACAAAGTAGATGGTTGAAAAAAGTAATGAATTCTCTTTCGTCAGCTTAAGTTCCTGTCTGTCTCTCTCTTGTCACTGCATTAGTTTGACCTCCTCCCCTGCTCAACTCAAACCTTCTGGAGAGTTAGTGAAACTATAATGTCTCTGGCTATGCCCTGACGGACTATGGTACAGCTTGGATACGACATCAGCCAGGGAAAACACTGGAGAGATTGGGATCATCTGGGGTGGTGGATCCATCACGTCTGGAGCCTCTTTTAAGAGCAGATTCACCATCTCCAGAGACAGTAGTAATGTACTGTACTTACATCACCAGTCTGCAGGCTGAGGACACAGCTGTGTATTATTGTGCTCGGGGGTCACAGTGATACAAACCAGCACCAGACCTGTACAAAAACACACCCACCCCATAAACGGTTGGAGTTATGTGTACTCACCAAGAGTGGGTGATGAAATAAATGAAATAAATCCTAATATGATCTGACGACTGTATTAACTACATGTAGTATCAGTCACTAGTCATAACATATGACTACTATAGGATAAGAACAGATATAGGTATAACTCAATACCCTCACTATTAAACACGTATTACAATTTTAATTTGGGATTTATTCAGCGATTGTTTCAGAAGTATTCCCTTTAAGGTTTATACTTTGCTATGTTTTCATTTATAAAGACATTTTACATAACTTTATCTAACATCAGTACTAAACTTTAGACATAGGAGTTACCACAACCGGTCTCAGAGATGTCTAACTCTTGAAATTCCTTTGGTCTCTACTGAGTTAGGTAAATCAGCTTTTAGTTTCTTGCACCTTATTTGTAGAACAATCTTCAACATTTTCTTAAATTTGATGTTCCTGTTGCCTCTAGGGCAATTTAGAAAGCTGACTGAGCACCTTTAACTACTTAGGGAGCAGTGGGGCGACACTACCCGGTGAAATGTAAGGCGCCAAATTCAAAATCCAAAAGTTGAATTATTAAACATTCATCAATATACAAGTGTTGCATAGTCATCAAAAGCTCTGCTTCTTGGCAATATCACAGTGTTGTCAGATTTCAAAAAGGCTTTACGGCGAAAGCACAACATTTGATTGTTTGAGGATAGCACCTCCAATATTTTTCTATTAGCATAAATTCATAACCCAACGAGGGTCTCAAAAAACGCATAAAATTGCTAATATAAAATCCATTACCTTTCGAAGAACTTCTGCTGAGGGATTCCCAAGTGTCCAACGAAGACAATCCATGCTTCTTTTGTTAGAAAAAGTCATTTATTATATCCATAAATCTCCGTATTTTTTTTTTGTATATTTACTATAATATTTCAACCGGATTGTAGCCTGAACGGTAAGAAAGGAAAAAACAGTGGAGCGCGCACTCACAGTGGAGCGCGCAGCTCACTTGGCCATATTGTCCTCCTATCCGTTCTGGTCAGAGCTACCGTTTCCTGGTTTTGTATAGAGACTGTTGACATCTAGTGGAAACCATAGGTACTGAAATCTCGGAGCTGCTTGCCTTTGAAATCAATAGGGAGACTGTCAAACAGAGCAAAGGTCACAAAAAACAGTAATTCCAGATGGATATTCCTCGGCTTTTCGCCTGCTATATCCGTTCTGTTATACTTACAGACATGATGTTAACACTTTTAGAAACTTCAGAGTGTTTCCTATCCAATAGTACTACTTATGTGCATATTCTATTTTCTGGGCCTGAGTGGGAGGCATTTTACTTTTGGCACGCCAGACTCTCCAAAACCGTCACCTCGGGAGCCGCTCCCTAAGAAGTTAAAATTATGAATGTGTTTGTTTTTCTTCATGCTTGTATTGTGTATTTATATTTTGAATTGTGTATTTTCTGTAATTTATGTAATTCTGGGCTCATCTGTAAAAGACACCTTGGTCTCAGTATGACTACCTGATAAAATAAAGCTTAATTAAAAAAATAATAAATGATGTCCTGACAACTCTTGATCAGAGTTAATGTTGCAAATGCGAAATGTAGTCTCCATCAATTTACCTGATAAAAATATATACCATCAATAGGAAAACAAACAGCAGTATCTTGTATCTTGCAAATAAGACATCAGTAAATAATGGTGTCGGTGATTTATTGTAAAAACATAATTTGTTCTTAACTGACCTGCCTAGTTAAATAAAGGTTAAATAAAATTAAAACAAATTAAACTAATCTTATCATAACAGAACATCTCAAGATGGCCTTCCAGTTGATCAGTGGGTATTTATCAAAGCTTCATTTGATTGGTCTTCCCAGTGAGGAGGAGCTCAAGCAAAACTCACGAGTCCTCCATCTTTATTAATGTCTCTGTGGAAGGCTGTTTCTGCTGAGGACTGTCTCAACTACCTTTAGAGAACTACACAGATCACCATGTGTCCTACCACAGGAATACTCATACTGACTATTTAACAGGTGGGGATATGAGGCCTCAATATACATTTATGAAGGTAAAAATAGACACGTAAGCTTTTATCTTCAACAATATCTCTGCTTTCTATTTCCACAGGTGTTCATGGTCAGACACTGACTGAGTCTGGACCAGTGGTTATTAAAATACCACGCATCTCTGCTCTCCTGCGCCTGACTCCTTTTTTCACCAGTTACCCACGGCTTGACACACCCACTGTATGAAACCCAAACTTATCACGTGTGACACACAATATCATCTATTAAGGACCATGCTGGAAATAAATATCAGATTACTAATGTAATTAAAACTCTAGAGACCAATATCACTTGTGTTATGATGCAAAAATATTGGCAATACGTTTTCCTAAATAGGACAAATTAGCTAGCAAGTGCAAGCTAGCTAGCTAAATTGCCATAAATGTTTAATGCTTTTCGACCTGTCCCCAAATTAATGTAATTGGTTCAGAGTTTGTTTTGATATTTTAACCTGCGTGTCGTAATCGTGTTTGGTGTGGGGGGACAAAATAAATGTATGCACGATGAGCCGGTTTGGGTTCTGTGTAAGCATTATAGAGACAGTCATGTATGTATGCATGGAAATCTGGACAGCATATGCATGTTTTCTGGATCCTAGATCCTCAATATTGACTTATCTAATATGCAAATAAGCTCCTCTGCTATAAACTGTAAATCAATGACCAGCTCTGAAGGGTAAACACACACACACACACACACACACAACCTTCATCATTGCAACAACTCTGTCTGCCAGTACCCAGACAGACACTGTATGCCATTCAAGAGAGAAACATATTTCTTACATCTCTCCTCCTCCTGGAAACATAACCAGATTGGAGTGTAAATCTAGTAAATAAAGTTGTTTTTGCCCATAAATTTGTAGAGTTTATTTTCATGAAAATACTCATTTGTTCTCTTTTGTCATGTTAAGTTTCCTCTCTTTCTCTCTCCTTTCTCTCTGCTCCCTTTTAGGTATACAAAGCATTAGTTTGACCTCCTCCCCTGCTCAACTCACAAACCAGAACCAGAGCTGTACAAAAACTCACCCATCCCATAAACGGTTATACTGTAGTATAAGAACAGATATACAGTGCGGCAAAAAAGTATTTAGTCAGCCACCAATTGTGCAAGTTCTCTCACTTAAAAAGATGAGAGAGGCCTGTAATTTTCATCATAGGTACACTTCAACTATGACAGACAAAATGAGGAAAAAAAATCCAGAAAATCACATTGTAGGATTTGTAATGAATTTATTTGCAAATTATGGTGGAAAATAAGTATTTGGTCACATACAAACAAGCAAGATTTCTGGCTCTCACAGACCTGTAACTTCTTCTTTAAGAGGCTCCTCTGTCCTCCACTCGTTACCTGTATTAATGGCACCTGTTTGAACTTGTTATCAGTATAAAAGACACCTGTCCACAACCTCAAACAGTCACACTCCAAACTCCACTATGGCCAAGACCAAAGAGCTGTCAAAGGACACCAGAAACAAAATTGTAGACCTGCACCAGGTTGGGAAGACTGAATCTGCAATGGGTAAGCAGCTTGGTTTGAAGAAATCAACTGTGGGAGCAATTATTAGGAAATGGAAGACATACAAGACCACTGATAATCTTCCTCGATCTGGGGCTCCACGCAAGATCTCACCCCGTGGGGTCAAAATGATCACAAGAACGGTGAGCAAAAATCCCAGAACCACACGGGGGGACCTAGTGAATGACCTGCAGAGAGCTGGGACCAAAGTAACAAAGCCTACCATCAGTAACACACTACGCCGCCAGGGACTCAAATCCTGCAGTGNCTCGTCGTGTTTGGAGGACAAAGAATGCTGAGTTGCATCCAAAGAACACCATACCTACTGTGAAGCATGGGGGTGGAAACATCATGCTTTGGGGCTGTTTTTCTGCAAAGGGACCAGGACGACTGATCCGTGTAAAGGAAAGAATGAATGGGGCCATGTATGGTGAGATTTTGAGTGAAAACCTCCTTCCATCAGCAAGGGCATTGAAGATGAAACGTGGCTGGGTCTTTCAGCATGACAATGATCCCAAACACACCGCCCGGGCAACGAAGGAGTGGCTTCGTAAGAAGCATTTCAAGGTCCTGGAGTGGCCTAGCCAGTCTCCAGATCTCAACCCCATAGAAAATCTTTGGAGGGAGTTGAAAGTCCGTGTTGCCCAGCGACAGCCCCAAAACATCACTGCTCTAGAGGAGATCTGCATGGAGGAATGGGCCAAAATACCAGCAACAGTGTGTGAAAACCTTGTGAAGACTTACAGAAAACGTTTGACCTCTGTCATTGCCAACAAAGGGTATATAACAAAGTATTGAGATAAACTTTTGTTATTGACCAAATACTTATTTTCCACCATAATTTGCAAATAAATAAATAAAAAATCCTACAATGTGATTTTCTGGATTTATTTTTCTCATTTCGTCTGTCATAGTTGAAGTGTACCTATGATGAAAATTACAGGCCTCTCTCATCTTTTTAAGTTGGAGAACTTGCACAATTGGTGGTTGACTAAATACTTTTTTGCCCCACTGTATTTAAATATACTTAACCCTCCTCCTGTGTTCCGGTCGAATTGGCCCGATTTACAGGTTTTCTCTCTGAAAAATGTAGTTCATTTAATCTGATTGTCATGAAGTTCCATGACTTTGTCCACACAGGGCATCTGAACACACAAAACATATTTTTATGATTTTCATGACATTTTGGGTGTTTTATTAAATGTTTGTACACCTGTGGTGTTCCCGGTCAAAAATGACCGGTCATTAGAAATGAATGGGTGAGACTACAGTTAGTGTATAAAATTGAGTTCAGGCACATGCCCATTCATCAGATGGACACACTTCCTCTCCCAGACCCCCATATGCATGTGTATTTGAGCACACGCGCACACACACACACACACACACACACACACACACACACACACACACACACACACACACACACACACACACACACACACACACACACACACACACACACACACACACACACACACACACACACACACACAAACACACCTCACTCCCTTTCTTGGCTTCCATGGCAACCCCCCAGGGAACCTTGTTGGCATTCTCACAAACAATCGCAATTGTTTCAATAATATATAAAACTTTTCTCGCAGCTCTGGTATAAAAAGCTTTTTTTAGGCTTTGCTCACAATTCATTCTGTGGCAGCTCAATTACCAAACAATATACTGTATGTGAGGCTCTTGATCATATCTTTGATCATGACACTGGTGAGGAGGAGAGTCCTTGTTAAACTTTGACACAAAGCAGTCTGTGATAAATAGCACAATATGTTTCATCTGAGTATTTGTTCTAGTCAAAATAATCCATACATTATGCTTTGTTCTACTCAAAAACGAGTTGTATGAGCTCAGGTCAATGAGGCATACAGGCCATGAAAAGCAAATAGAAGTTCAACACTTTTAATGTTTACAAGAACTTAAGTTGATGAAAAGATCTAACACAACATTAGGTGATAATATATGGATTATTATGGATTGATAATCAGCTATAATGGGGTGGTCATTTTGGACAGGAATTAACACAGAATTAATTAACATGAAAAGAACACAACAGGAGGGTTAAATCATACCTCATTCATATAGTTTAATATATTTTAGTATCTCTGTGATAAATACACTTAAGTAGATTGGAATTATCTAAATTGAAACAATTCTAAATACATGTAATGCATTTACTTGCATTTAAGTATATTAAATACATTTAAAATGATCTAAATTGGGACACCTTTTGGTACTTAAGTATATTCTTAGTATATTAGATAAAAATCTAAAAATATATGCTTTGAATACACCTTAAGTACATTGTACTTATATTTATCATAAATTAATATTAAAATGCTATTTTAATTTGAATTCCTGTATTTTGTTTACATATAAAGTGCATTTACAATGTGTTTCAAGCATACTTTTACAAACAGACTTGTACTCATTAACCATATTAGATATTGTAATGTGCCACGTAATGGCTGCATTGATTGACCAAGCCATTTTTATTTTGCCAATGTTTAAAAACGATGTACAACTTACTTACCGCTACAGCAATTTAATCGCCATATTTTGGAACCACTGGGATTTCATGCTTTGGTTGTTCATATTATGGTGAAAAATGTACATTGTAATACATTAATAAAATAAAAGCACTACAATCAGTTGGAAAATTAACATCAAACATTTGGAAACATCAAACCTAAATATGAGGAACAATAGCATATTATAATTCAAAACTTCAGCTGCAGAAAAGGATGCTGGGTAATATGCTAAAATAAATTCACATGCATTTTGAAGTATACTTTAAATATATTTTGTGGACAAGTTAAGCGTACTTTCAAAAAAGTAAATTGAAGTATATTTTCTTGAGATATGAAAAAGAAAACTCAGGAGGCATGTTCTTGGCTGTGCATGGTGCCTTATATGGAATACACGATATTTATCATTGTCAACTTTCTCTGCACTCTTCTGAATAGGAATTCAGAAAGTACTTCAAAACGCATTATTGGCACTGAAACTAAAATTATATTTGACATGATCACTAACATACAGAGTTAAAAAAACAAAAACAATGCTTCAACATAAAAGCAACTCCAAGTGTATTTGAATGAATATACTCAATTGCAATGAGTGTGTTAAGTGTAGTGATAGTGAACATATAGTATACTTAAAGACTGAAAATACAATGAATGTAATAAGTGTTTTAAGTTTTTAATAAGTGTTTTAAGTGTCAAGTTGACATCAGGTTTTAGTTTCAACTTCAACAACATCTCTGCTTTCTATTGCCATAGGTCTTCAGGGTCAGACACTGACTGAGTCTGGACCAGTGGTTAACTTCTTAGGGAGCGGCTGCATAGGTGACGGTTTTGGAGAGTCTGGCGTGCCCAATGTAAAATGCCTGCCACTCAGGCCCAGAAAATAGGATATGCACATTAGTACTATTGGATAGGAAACACTCTGAAGTTTCTAAAAGTGTTAAAATAATGTATGTGAGTTTAACACAACTGATATAGCAGGCGAAAACCCGAGGAAAATCCACCCGGATTTGCAGTTTTTTTTGTAAATGACCATCTTCTCCATTGTGCCTATTCATTTGTATTTTACCTAGGACTGAGACTGCAGTACTAATGGCTTCCACGAGATGTCAACATTCTCTATACAAAGACTGGGAATTCTAGGAGTAAGCAAAACAGATAGGAAGAGGAAGTAGTCAGGGGACCACTTTTGTAAACAAGGTTTGACGCGTGCAAGATTGTGAACGTGCACCACTTAATTTTTCTTTCTTATCGTTCGTGTTATAGTCCAGTTGAAATATTTCAGCAAATATACACAAAAGGATACCTAAGGATACATAAAAAATGATGTTTGATATGTTTGTAGAAAGTGTATAGGTATAATTTGAACGTGTTCTCTTCACGGTTCAATGGGCGACTCAACGGTGGATTTTATGATCATAACGCGCCAACCAAACTGAGATTTATGGATATAATGAATTACTTTCTCTAACAAAAGAACCATTGGATGTCTTCGTTGGACACTTGGGAAGCCCTCAGCAGAAGTTCTTTGAAAGGTAAGGGATTTTATATTAGCAATTTTATGCATTTTGTGAGACCTGCGTTGGTTATGGATTTATGCTAATGCATAAAATATGAGAAGGGCTATCCTCAAACAATCAAATGTTGTGCTTTAGCCGTAAAGCCTATTTGAAATCTAACAACGCTGTGATATTGCCAGGAATCAGAGCTTTTGATGACTATGCAACACTTGTATATTGATGTATGTTTAATAATTAATTTTTTGGATTTTGAATTTGGCGCCTCACATTTCACCGGGTAGTGTCGGGAGTGGGCTAGCTCCCCACTGCTCCCTAAGTAGTTTAAAGGCCTGGAGAATCCCACCAACTGACCTGTACATCCTCTGGGTTCACGTTCAAGGACCATAGGATGGGATGGATCAGACAGGCTCCTGGGAAAGGACTAGAGTGGATTGCTTATATTAGCACAGCTAGTACTCCCATCTATTACTCCCAGTTAGTCCCGGGTAGATTCACCATCTCCAGAGATTTTATTTTATTTTTTTATTTCACCTTTATTTAACCAGGTAGGCAAGTTGAGAACAAGTTCTCATTTACAACTGCGACCTGGCCAAGATAAAGCAAAGCAGTTCGACACATACAACAACACAGAGTTACACATGGAGTAAAACAAACATACAGTCAATAATACAGTAGAAAAAAACTAATCTATATACAAAGAGTGCAAATGAGGTAGGATAAGGAAGGTAAGGCAATAAATAGGCCATGGTGGCAAAGTAATTACAATATAGCAATTTAACACTGGAATGGTAAATGTGCAGTAGATGAATGTGCAATGTAGAAAAACTGGGGTGCAAAGGAACAAGATAAATAAATAAATA